>CAXKVX010004048.1:0-20993 GCA_964058865.1 Eleocharis quinqueflora
ACAAGAAACAATTATATTGGTATTCTACACTTCTTTGTGGTGGTTTTCGAAAAGGATTGGAGTTTTCTTGAAGGGTTACCACCCATAAATGAAGTATCGGATCAGAAACACTTCTCGTAGCATGATAAAATGCTTTATGGTGTTTTCTTGAATGTTTACCACCCATAAATGAAGTAATCAGACATGAAGATCTAATAGTGGTATTCTATGCTTCTTCGTGGTGGATTCATGAATGGTTTAGAGTTTTCTTGGAAGGTTACCACTCAGAAATGAAGTAATCAGATCAGAGACATTTTCTGTTGTAGGGTAAGATGCTTTGTGGTGTTTTCTTCAATGGTTACCACCCAAAATTGATGTACTCGGATCAGAAACACTTCCCGAAGCAGGATAAGTTGCTTTTGGTTGTTTTCTGGAACGTTTACCACCCATAAATAAAGTTATCAAACATGAAGCACTCGGAGGTGTATTCAATGCTTCTTCGTGGTGGTTTCAAGAAAGTTTACCTCGCTTAAGTGAAGTACTCGAAGAAGAAACACATCTCATAGTAGGCTATATGCTTTGAGGTGTTTTCTTGAATGTTTACCACCCTTAAATTAAGTACTCAGATCAGAAACACTTCTCGTAGCAAGTTAAGATGCTTTGTGGTGTTTTCTTGAATGTGTACCACCCATAAATGAGGTACTCAGACATGAAGCACTTAGATTGGTATGCCACGCTTCTTCGTGGTGTTTTCCTAAAAGGTTTGGAGTTTTATTGAAAGTTTACCACCTTAAATGAAGTACTCGAATCAGAAACACTTCTCGTAGCAGGATAAGATGCTTTGTGGTGTTTTCTGGAACGTTTACCTCCCATAAATGAAGTAATCAGACATGAAGAACTTAGAGTGGTATTCTATGCCCTTCGTGGTGGTTTCAAGAAAGGTTACCATGCAAATTGAAGTACTCGAAGAAAAAACACTTGAACCAGTAGGCTACGATGCTTTATATTGTTTTCTTGAATGTTTACCACCCATATATGAATTATCCAGAACAGAAATACTTCTCATAGCATTAAACGATGCTTTGTGGTGTTTTCTGAGATGTTTACCACCCATATATGGAGTGATCAGACATGAAACGCATAGATTGGTATTCTATGCTTCTTCGTGGTGGTTTCCAGAATGGTTTGGAGTTCTCTTGAAAGGGTTCCACCAATAAATTAAGTACTCTGATCAGAAACACCTCTCGTAGCAAGATTAGATGCTTTGTAGTTGTTTTCTAGAATGTTTACCACCCATAAATGAAGTAATCATACATGATGCGCTTAGAGTGGTATTCTACGCTTCTTCGTCGTAGTTTCCTGAAAGGTTTGGAGTTTTCTTGAAGGGTTACCACCCATAAATGAAGAATCAGATCAAAAACACTTCTCGTAGCATGATTAGATGCTTTGCCGTGTTTTCTTGAATGTTTACCACCCATAAATGAAGTAATCAAACATGAAGATCTAATAGTGTTATTATATGCTTCTTCGTGGTGGCTTCTCGAATGGTTTAGAGTTTTCATGGAAGGTTACCACTCGTAAATGAAGTATTCAGATCAGAAACACTTCTCATTGTAGGATAAGATGCCTTGTGGTGTTTTCTTCAATGGTTACCACCCAAAATTGATGTAGTCGGATCAGAAATAATTCTCGCAGCAGGATAAGTTGCTTTGTGTTGTTTTCTGGAACGTTTACCACCCATAAATGAAGTAATCATACATGAAGCACTCGTAGTGGTATTCATTGCTTCTTCGTGGTGGTTTCAAGAAAGTTTACCATGATTAAGTGATGTACTCGAAGAAGAAACACTTCTCATAGTAGGCTATATGCTTTGTGGTGTTTTCTTGAATGTTTACCACCCATAAATGAAGTACTCAGATCAGAAACACTTCTAGTAGCAAGTTAAGATGCTTTATGGTGTTTTCTTGAATGTTTACCACCCATAAATGAAGTACTCAGACATGAAGCACTCGTAGTGGTATTCATTGCTTCTTCGTGGTGGTTTCAAGAAAGTTTACCACGATTAAGTGAAGTACTCGAAGAAGAAACACTTCTCATAGTAGGCTATATGCTTTGTGGTGTTTTCTTGAATGTTTACCACCCATAAATGAAGTACTCAGATCAGAAACACTTCTAGTAGCAAGTTAAGATGCTTTATGGTGTTTTCTTGAACGTTTACCACCCATAAATGAAGTACTCAGACATGAAGCACTTAGATTGGTATTCCATGCTTCTTCGTGGTGTTTTCCAAAAAGGTTTGGTGTTTTCTTGAAAGTTTACCACCATAAATGAAGTACTCGAATCAGAAACACTTCTCGTAGCAAGTTAAGATGCTTTGTGGTGTTTTCTTGAAAGTTTACCACCATAAATGAAGTACTCAAATCAGAAACACTTCTCGTAGCAGGATAAGATGCTTTGTGATGTTTTCTGGAGCGTTTACCTCCCATAAATGAAGTAATCACACTTGAAGTACTTGGAGTGGTATTCTATGCCCTTCGTGGTGGTTGCAAGAATGGTTGCCATGCAAACTGAAGTACTCGAAGAATACTCGAAGAAGAAACACTTAAAATAGTAGGCTACCATGCTTTATATAGTTTTCTTGAATGTTTACCACCCATAAATGAATTACCCAGATCAGAAATACTTCCTCATAGCATGAAACGATGCTTTGTGGTGTTTTCTGAGATGATTACCACCCATATATGAAGTAATCAGACAAGAAGCGCATAGATTGGTCTTATATGCTTCTTCGTGGTGGTTTCCAGAATGATTTGGAGTTCTCTTGAAAGGGTTCCACCAATAAATTAAGTACTCTGATCAGAAACACTTCTCGTAGCAAGATTAGATGCTTTGTAGTTGTTTTCTGGAATGTTTACCACCCATAAATGAAGTAATCATACATGATGCGCTTAGAGTGGTATTCTACGCTTCTTTATCGTAGTTTCCTCAAAGGTTTGGAGTTTTCTTGAAGGGTTACCACCCATAAATGAAGTATCGGATCAAAAACACTTCTCGTAGCATGATTAGATGCTTTGCCGTGTTTTCTTGAATGTTTACCACCCATAAATGAAGTAATCAGACATGAAGATCTAATAGTGCTATTCTATGCTTCTTCGTGGTGGCTTCTCGAATGGTTTAGAGTTTTCTTGGAAGGTTACCACTCGAAAATGAAGTATTCAGATCAGAAACACTTCTCATTGTAGGATAAGATGCCTTGTGGTGTTTTCTTCAATGGTAACCACCCAAAATTGATGTAGTCGGATCAGAAACAATTCTCATAGCAGAATAAGTTGCTTTGTGTAGTTTTCTGGAACGTTTACCACCTATAAATGAAGTAATCATACATGAAGCACTCGTATTGGTATTCATTGCTTCTTCGTGGTGGTTTCAAGAAAGTTTACCACGGTTAAGTGAAGTACTCGAAGAAAAACACTTCTCATAGTAGGCTATATGCTTTGTGGTGTTTTCTTGATTGTTTACCACCCATAAATTAAGTACTCATATCAGAAACACTTCTCGTAGCAAGTTAAGATGCTTTGTGGTGTTTTCTTGAATGTTTACCACCCATAAATGAAGTACTCAGACATGAAGCACTTAGATTGGTATTCCATGCTTCTTCGTGGTGTTTTCCAAAAAAGTTTGGTGTTTTCTTGAAAGTTTACCACCATAAATGAAGTACTCGAATCAGAAACACTTCTCGTAGCAAGTTAAGATGCTTTGTGGTGTTTTCTTGATAGTTTACCTCCCATAAATGAAGTAATCAGACATGAAGTACTTCGAGTGGTATTCTATGCCCTTCGTGGTGGTTTCAAGAAAGGTTACCATGCTTAAATGAAGTACTCGAAGAAGAAACACTTATAACAGTAGGCTACGATGCTTTATATTGTTTTCTTGAATGTTTACCACCCATAAATGAATTACCCAGATCAGAAATACTTCTCATAGCATGAAACGATGCTTTGTGGTGTTTTCTGAGATGATTACCACCCATATATGAAGTAATCAGACAAGAAGCGCATAGAATGGTATTCTACGCTTCTTCGTGGTGGTTTCCAGAATGGTTTGGAGTTCTCTTTAAAGGTTTCCACCAATAAATTAAGTACTCTGATCAGAAACACTTCTCGTAGCAAGATTAGATGCTTTGTAGTTGTTTTCTTGAATGTTTACCACCCATAAATGAAGTAATCATACATGATGCTCTTAGATTGGTATTTTACGCTTCTTGTACCAAGATAAGATGCATTTTAGTGTTTTCTGGAATGTTTACCACCCATAAATGAAGTAATCATATATGATGCGCATAGAGTGGTATTCTATGCTTCTTCGTGGTAGTTTTATGAAAGGTTTGGAGTTCTCTTGAAATGTTACAACCCATAAATGAAGTACACTGACCAAAAACACTTATCGTTGCAGAATAAGATGCTGTGGTGTTTTCTTGAATGTTTACAACCCATAAATTAAGTACTCAAACATGGAGCACTTATATTGGTATTCTACGCTTCTTCGTGGTGTTTTCATGAAAGGTTTGGAGTTTTCTTGGAAGGTTACCACTCAGAAATGAAGTAATCAGATCAGAGACACTTCCCGTTGTAGGGTAAGATGCTGTGTGGTGTTTTCTTCAATGGTTACCACCCAAAATTGATGTACTCGGATCAGAAACACTTTCCGAAGCAGGATAAGTTGCTTTTGGTTGTTTTCTGGAATGTTTACCACCCATAAATAAAGTAATCAAACATGAAGCACTCGGAGGGGTATTCAATGCTTCTTCGTGGTGGTTTCAAGAAAGTTTACCACGCTTAAGTGAAGTACTCGAAGAAGAAACACATCTCATAGTAGGCTATATGCTTTGTGGAGTTTTCTTGAATGTTTACCACCCATAAATTAAGTACTCAGATCAGAAACACTTCTCGTAGCAAGTTAAGATGCTTTGTGGTGTTTTCTTGAATGTTTACCACCCATAAATGAAGTACTCAGACATGAAGCACTTAGATTGGTATTCCACGCTTCTTCGTGGTGTTTTCCTAAAAGGTTTGGAGTTTTATTGAAAGTTTACCACCTTAAATGAAGTACTCGAATCAGAAACACTTATCGTAGCAGGATAAGATGCTTTGTGGTGTTTTGTGAAACGTTTACCTCCCATAAATGAAGTAATCAGACATGAAGAACTTAGAGTGGTATTATATGCCCTTCGTGGTGGTTTCAAGAAAGGTTACCATGCAAAATGAAGTACTCGAAGAAAAAACACTTGAAACAGTAGGCTACGATGCTTTATATTGTTTTCTTGAATGTTTACCACCCATATATGAATTACCCAGATCAAAAGTACTTCTCATAGCATGAAACGATGCTTTGTGGTGTTTTCTGAGATGTTTACCACCCATATATGAAGTAATAACACATGAAGCGCTTAGATTGGTATTCTATGCTTCTTCGTGGTGGTTTCCAGAATGGTTTGGAGTTCTCTTGAAAGGTTTCCACCAATAAATTAACTACTCTGATCAGAAACACTTCTCGTAGCAAGATAAGATGCTTTGTAGTGTTTTCTGGAATGTTTACCACCCATAAATGAATTTATGAGACATGATGCGCTTAGAGTGGTATTCTACGCTTCTTCGTGGTTGTTTCCTGAAAGGTTTGGAGTTCTCTTGTAATGTTACCACCCATAAATGAAGTACACTGACCAAAAACACTTATCGTTGCAGAACGAGATGCTGTGGTGTTTTCTTGAATGTTTACAACCCATAAATTAAGTATTCAGACATGGAGCACTTAGATTGGTATTTTATGCTTCTTCGTGGCGGTTTCCTAAAAAGTTTGGAGTTCTCTTGAAAGATTACCACCAATTAATTAAGTACTCGGATCAAAAACACTTATCGTAGTAGGATAAGATGCTTTGTGGTGTTTTCTGGAACGTTTATCACTCGTAATGAAGTAATCATACATGAAGCACTTGGAGTGGTATTCTATGCCCTTCGTGGTGGTTTCAAGAAAGGTTACCATGCTTAAATGAATTACTCGAAGAAGAAACACTTATAACATTACGCTACGATACTTTTACATTGTTTTCTTAAATGTTTACCACGCATAAATGAATTATCTAGATCAGAAATACTTCTCGTAGTAGGATAAGGTTCTTTCTGTTGTTTTCTGGGATGTTTACCACCCATATATGAAGTAATCAGCATGAAGCTCTTAGAGTGGTATTCTACGCTTCTTCGTGGTGGTTTCCTGAACGGTTTGGAGTTTCTTGAAAGGTTACCACCAATAAATTAAGTACTCTGATCGGAAACACTTCTTGTAGCATGATAAGATGCTTTGTAGTGTTTTCTTGAATGTTTACCACCCATAAAATAAGTACTCAGATATGAAACACTTATATTGGTATTCTACACTTCTTCGTGGCGATTTCCGAAAAGGATTGGAGTTTTCTTGAACGGTTACCACCCATAAATGAAGTACTCGGATTAGAAACACTTCTCGTAGCTTGATAAGATACTTAGTGGTGTTTTCTTGAATGTTTACCACCCGTAAATGAAGTAATCAGACATGAAGAACTAATAGTGGTATTCTATGCTTCTTCGTGGTGGCTTCGTGAATGGTTTAGAGTTTTCTTGGAAGGTTACCATTCAGAAATGAAGTAATCAGATCAGAAACACTTCTTGTTGTAGGATAAGATGCTTTGTGGTGTTTTCTTCAATGGTTAACACCCAAAATTGATGTACTCGGATCAGAAACACTTCTCGTAGCAGGATAAGATGCTTTGTGTTGTTTTCTATAATGTTTACCACCCATAAATGAAGTAATCATACATGAAGCACTCAGAGCGATATTCAATGCTTCTTCCATGTGGTTTCTAGAAAGTTTACCACGCTTAAATGAAGTACTCGAAGAAGAAATACATCTCATAGTAGGCTATATGCTTTGTGGTGTTTTCTTGAATGATTACCACCCATTAATGAAGTACTCATATCAGAAACACTTCTCGTAGCAAGTTAAGATGCTTTGTGGTGTTTTCTTGAATGTTTACCACCCATAAATGAAGTACTTACATGAAGCACTTAGATTGGTATTCCATGCTTCTTTGTGGTGGTTTCCTAAAAGGTTTGGAGTTTTATTGAAAGTCTACCACCCTAAATTAAGTACTCGGATCGGAAACACTTCTCGTAGTAGGATTAGATACTTTGTGGTGTTTTCTAGAACGTTTATCACCAATAAATGAAGTAATCAGACATGAAGTACTTGAAGTGGTATTCTATGCCCTTCGTGGTGGTTTCAAGAAAGGTTGCCATGCTTAAATGAAGTACTCGAAGAAGAAACACATGTAACAGTAGGCTACGATACTTTATATTGTTTTCTTTAATGTTTACCACCCATAAATGAATTACCCATATCAAAAATACTTCTCGTTGCATGATAAGATACTTTGTGGTGTTTCTTGGGATGTTTACCACCCATATATGAAGTAATCAGACATGAAGCGCTTAGAGTGGTATTCTACGCTTCTTCATGGTGGTTTCCTGAATGGTTTGGAGTTCTCTTGAAAGGTTACCACCAATAAATTAAGTATTCTGATAAGAAACACTTCTCGTAGCAAGATTAGATGCTTTGTAGTATTTTCTGGAATGTTTATCACCTATAAATTAAGAACTTATACATGAAGCACTTAGATTGGTATTCTATGCTTTTTCGTGATGGTTTTCTAAAAGGTTTGGAGTTTTCTTGAAAGTTTACCACCCATAAATGAAGTACTCGGATCAGAATCACTTCTCGTAGCGTGATAAGTTGTTTTGTGGTATTTTCTTGAATGTTTACCACCCATAAATGAAGTAATCAGACATGAATCACTAATAGTGGTATTCTATGCTTCTTCTTGGTGGCTTCGTGAAGGGTTTAGAGTTTTCTTGGAAGGTTACCACTCATAAATGATGTAATCAGATTAGAAACACTTCTCGTTGTAGGATAAGATGTTTTGTGGTGTTTTCTCCAATGGTTACCATCCAAAAATGAAGTATCCGGATCAGAAACACTTCTTGTAGCAGGATAAGATGCTTTGTGGAATTTTCTGGAATATTTATACAATGAAGTAATCAGACATGAAGCACTTGGAGTGGTATTCTATGCCCTTCGTTGTGGATTCAAGAAAGGTTACCACGCTTAAATGAAGTAATCGAAGAAGAAACACTTCTAACAGCAGGCTACGATGCTTTGTAGTATTTTCTTGAATGTTTACCACCAATAAATGAATTATCCAGATCAGAAATACTTCTCGTAGCAGGATAATATTCTTTGTGTTGTTTTCTGAGATGTTTACCATTCATATATTACGTAATCAGACATGAAGCGCTTCAGTACAAAAATTACATGCATAATATCTCAAATAATGTGAATAATAATTCAATTAAATATGCATAATAACATCAGCATCGATAATCAATATTAATATCAATATTGATATCTACGTTAGCTCCCACATGAATAATCGGTGGGGAAAAAATCCGAGGTCAGAGGTTATCTTTTTTTTTGGTCCGCCCAGATGCGATTTGATCATTTGATGCAAAGCTATGTTGCACGAGTGCGGGTGTGGGTATGGTATCCGGTGCGATACGGGTGCGACGATACGGCAATTTTAAAAAAATCAGAGATACGGGTGCTGCTATATATATTAAACTTTAATTAAAAAATTAATTTAATATAGGAATAATATTTTTTTAGTATAGTTGAATATTTATTCTTTAATATCAATGAGTTGTTCTTCTTTAATGTGTTCTTTTTTTCTTCTTTAATGTCACCTGAGAAAGGATATATAGAAATAAAGAACCACATGGACACAACCAAATGTGTAGTGTAGTGGTTGGGAGGTTGTAGCAAAGGTCTTTCAAGCAAAAGACCCCGGTTCGATTTTGGGTTGCTGCAACACTGATTTTTGCGCCTAAAAGAAAGGTCTCTCGGATATTCTGTGGCCAAAATAAATTGGATTAGCCACACCAAGATGCGCACTCAGCCGCACTTTGACTGAATTGACTAGTTTGACCCATTAAAATAACCTGATTCACCACGTGGCGCACCAGGTGCGCACCCGCACCCGGTTCGCACCCCATACGCATTCGGATGTATATATGACGCACCAGTGTAACACATAATGCAAAGTATTCTCTCCTCTCTTTCTCCGCATAATCAAAACTTTTGTATTTATTTTTATAATACGCTACTAGAAATACCAAACTTTTTCGTACTATTAATTAAGAAATATACATAATCATATTTATTATACTTAATAATCACATTATATAAAAAATTCTTGTGGCATACAAACAAATTATGTTTGGAGTTTTTGAAGACCTTGTTTTCATTTTTTAAGATATTTAAAATAATAATAAAGTAATCAATATTTATTGAAAAATATGTCACTTTTAAAATTTCAAAACATGTACTTAATAACTCTAAAAACAGAAAATTACATCTATCCCCCAAGAATTTAATAAAAAAATAATAAATCAAAATTTGATTGTAGTTAAGTATGCTTTTGAGTTAAAGCATGGGAGGCCTTGGTGTTTCTAGGAACATATTAGTTTTACTCTTTGATTTTGTAATTTTTAGTGACTTCTTTCTATTATTGTTGGATATCTTACAGTACAAATGGACATAACAAGATTCATTTTTATTGTACTTTCCATTATTCGTAGAAATTGTATAAATTATTTTTATTCATTAGACATTTTTAGTTTCCAGTGTTAACCATTTTTAGGTTTATTATGATTCTGAAATCTTTTCATGTTTTATAAATGTGTTGTTTTATAAATTAGTGGTTAGAAGAGTATTATTATCTCTGCACTCTTTCACTATACCTAAACTTGATTGGAATAAGAAATAACCCTCTTTCATCTTTATTCCTACTTTTTTCTTATTTTTTGTTGTTCCAAACAGAAAATTAAGGAATAGAAAGAAATAATTTTTTCAATTATAACTCTATCAACTATTTCCCCTTTGTTATAAAATTCATCTCCTCTTCATTTGCATTCAATCTCATTCTTTTTTATTCAACTGAAAAACATAACTCAAAGAGAAAATTAGACTTTAGATTTTTTTTATCCTCTGCTACTACATTGAAGGGAAATAAATTCCAACAAAATGAATAAAAAGTTAGTATATATCAAATTTAAACTCCTGAACTTCCAAATATAATGTCACAAATAAGAATCTAATGTTTTTCCAAGTTTTGTGAGTTTGTAGCTTGATCAAGATCAAAATTAAAATTAAAAAGAAGATGGAGATCTCATTAGAACATTGGAGCAAATTAGTTTTGTCATATCTGTGAATTCTATGAGCTTTAGAGAGTAGAAAAACCAATATTACAAACTAATCAGGTACCACTTAAATAGAATTAACCCTAGGCAGTTAGGACTAACACCTGCATATGTAGGCAAGTTATAAGTAAGATTCATATGTACCAGTGAATAGTCATAATTCAATCAAATATCCTGATAACTAGTACTGAACACCTGAAACAATCCCTTGTATCCACTAGCACATATTACAATGAAAAATTGAACCATAGCCTTTGAAATCTCTGCACGCTAATTTATTATAAGGGTTTTTGGTATAAATTGCTACCAGTTTGTGCAGTAAGATCTGTGGCTTGATAAAATGTACTTGCTCTCTGTTTCAAGTTATTAACTTATTATTGGAGTATAATCCAATATTGCAACTATTATTAACAGTTCAGATGCAAGAATTATAGAAATATATCTTGCAGTTCAATACAGAGAAAACAAATATTATCTATATCCTTGTATCTTATTCATCAAACTGAGTAAAAAACTACCAATAATTTACACAAAAAACATTAAAAATTAAAAGTAGGCAATGACTAATTTGAATTAAGGTTAGCCTGTACTTCATCACTGGCACCAGAAAGGTCAGATGTGTTGTTATGCCTAGACAAGTACACGCCGTGCAATTCACACCGCTTGAGTGCCTGTTTCTTGGAGATAATGCTAGCAGTTGTTTTTGTCGTGAATAACTTCTTGTGATTGATCTTGTTGCCATGCAATTCACATCTAGCGGTGCCGGTTATCATTTCTGGTTTGGTTTTAGAACTTGCAGCTTCCTTGTTTTTCAACTTAGTAACATCAGCCTTTGCCATGTCTAAGCCCTTCTCCAAATCGTGTGAAACATGACCGTTCCATCTTCTTGAGCAGATGCGACCCAAAATGCATGAAGCGACCGACAAAACAGTTATCGCAAAGAGTACCATTATCACCGACGTATAGGAACTGCTGGAATGATGCGTACTTGGGGCTGTTATGTTCTGGTGTTGGCTCGGCAAAAAGGGCAGTTGAGTGGATTCTGACATGGTTGCTTTGTTGTATTGTATCTTTGCTTTTGCTCGCTGTAACTTGGCAGGATAAAAGAAGGGGATGCTTAAGGGGTCTCGAATCAGAGGATGTATAGTTCAATTGTACTTGGTTTAGAGGTGGGGTATTAAATGCGCCGTGAAGTGTGCGGTTAGTGGCGCGGTTTTCTTATGCAGTTTTACCTTTTATGAAGCAGGCTTTCCTATTTTAGGAGGTAGTTGATTTGAAGCCGTTCGATCACTAGGCCCATAAAATTAATAGCCCAATAATATTTTTACTGATTAATTATACTAGGCTTTAACTATGGAATTATAGGCCTTATAGGCCCAAGTTCGTTTGGCAGCATCTTATCCTCTACAAAGAATTTTTCAACAAATTTTGTCGAGTCGATTAAACCAGAGCTTACAAATCATGTCGCAACACATGATACATGAGCACAACATGTTCAATTTTCAAACATGTGCATCATGTTAAAGACATGATCGGACACTTACAAATCATGCCGAAAATTTTAATAATAAACAAAATAAAAAGAAAAAAAGGCTAAAAGGAGAAAATCTCGGAGGATTTTACGAAATTGAGAACACCGGGATCTAAAAACACGGACTTGGACCGGACTCTAAGAATACGGTCCAAGACCGAAATCTAAGAATCCGGTTCTAGACCGAGATCTTAGAATCCGGTTGTGTTGATTTTTATCTCCCTGCCGCCCCTTCCTCTCTTCTCTCCGTTCTTTCTCTTCTCTTTCTTATCCCGATCTCTCTTTCTCTCTTTCTCATATTCTTCTCAAAATTTCATTCTTATTTCTCTCTTATTTGTTCTATTCTCCAATCGTAACGTGCATATTCCGGTCACGTTCTCCTCTTCTCCACCAGACAGCAGCCAAATTAGGTGCGTTTTTTTACTATTTTTTTATTAATTTCTTAATTAATCTAGTTTTTAGAAATAATTTAATAGGTGAAAAGAAATTAGTTAGATCTTGATAAATCTAGTTTTTTATTATTTTAGTTCATATTTTTTAAAGTAGTTTATTATTTGTGTTTATTAAAGAAATTAATCCTTCCAAAAAATATAAAAAAAATTATTGTAAATAAATTAGTTACTAGAAATAAATTAAAAAAAATGTATTGTTATTTTTGATACATTGATAAATTGTTACTACTAAGTTTGTATGCATAATTCTTAAAATTAGTTGTAAAGTAGGTAATTTATTTAAATGCATGTTATAATTGGCATGCATAAATTGTTAATATTAAGTTTGCATACAATGTTATTACCATGGTTAGGCCTCAAAGAAGTACTTCTTGCCCTAGTACCTCAGAGGTTCCTTCTGATGAGGTCCCGGCTGATCACCGACCTTATACGAACTTACTGCAAATGCCTCTCGTTCAGCACAAGATTTCAACGCTTAAAAAGAAGGTATTTTTTTACAAACTAAAGATTATTTTCAAACTATGAAATACTTGTTAACAATGATGTAGTAACGTATATACTTATGAAATATTACCAGATAAGGAAGATCTGAAATGTATATCTCATCTCGTTAAGATACCATTGGATGAGAGATGCGGTCCTGCATTAAAGAGACTGGGATTGTACCACATTTCGAAGGTCGGTCATGTGAGACGAGATAAGGCGTTGATCACGGCTCTTGTAGAACGGTGGAGGCCGGAGACCAACACATTTCACATGCCTGTGGGTGAGATGACTGCTACGTTGCAGGATGTGAACTGTATTTGGGGATTACCGAATTACCCATAAATGGTATGCCCGTTACCGGTGTTTGTGACATGGATTGGACTGAGACGGTACGGGAGTGTCTAGGGAGGGACCCGGGAGATGATGCATGGAAGAGTAGGGTCCAAACCAAAAGAGGTCAGCAAATGCGGGTCGCTTCGGGATATAATATAAGATTGAAGTGACTGTGAACTGTATGCGGTAAGATGCCGGATAATCACACTTCTAAGCAGGTAGATCACTATACTCGAGCTTATGTTATGAACTTGTTCGCTTCAGCTATGTTTCCTAACTCGATTGATGATTGTGTACCGGCCATGTATCTAAAGTTTTTACGAGATTTGGATAGTCCGGTTAGTTCTAACTGGGGAGGTGCCGTTTTGGCATACTTGTATCGTGCATTATCGAATGCATGTAGAGCGAATACTCGTTCTATTGCTGCTCCACTATATTTACTGTAGATTTGGTTGTGGGATCGGTTTCGTGCTAGTCGCCTTCGAAAGACCGAGTTACCAAGTTTGATGGATGAGGTATTCCTGATCGGGACTCGTGTGTGCCTTATGGTAGGATGTGGACGGGACCGAAATTGTGGGGTGATAATCCTCATAATAGTGGCGTGGGACACCCTCGTGACGATTTAGATAAGTTGCGCGATATTGGGATTGATGTTGTTTGGGATCCTTATACCCCTGAGATTTTGTCCCTTTTACCATCGATTGTGGATCGCGATCGTGACCTTTGGATGGTTAGGGTACCTATGATTCACTTTTGGATAGTGTCATTTCACTATCCCGATCAAGTTATGAGGCAGTTTGGATATCGCCAGCCTGTTCTCCCGGTGGCCCCGTTATCTTGGGTAGAGACTTTACAGTTAGAGAGTGTTGAGTACAGTGTTATGCCGAGGGGTTATCACTGGGGTCTTCATTGGCAGGATTATTACAATATTTGGAACCAGTGGCGTGCATGTCGTGTTCCCGTAGATGGCCCGCATGATGAGTGTTGGTATACTGGAGAGTACATGCAGTGGTACGAGGACAATGGTATGAGGACGATAAAGCTGGAGATCTACTTTGGTAGTGATATGACACAACCACGCCCTCATCCTGAGCCGGCTCGCACGCAGACATATGTCTCTGATAGTGATGTGTATACTCGAGTGGTCAGTTATCTTTCCTATTTTTTTAGCAACACTTAATATTTGTTATCATTCTTCGATAGTGAAGATTGATTATTATTATTTTGCAGGGTATGCGAGCATTTAAAGATGCTGTGGCTGCAGTCCGAAATGTCTTCACCCGAGGTTTGAAGAAATTCGGCAAAAAAATGTTGATATCGTGTCGAGGGCACATGGATGATGTCGGCCAAGGACCTCAATTTCAGAAGTTATTGACAGAAGCCAATTTACTCGAGGTTGTCAAGGACATCCCGACGGATGACTAGCCCGAGCTGCCCGAGGTTGATATCATGTTTGATCATTCTCTTTTTTTACCAATCGACTTTAAATATTCATATGCTCCATGATATTGTGCTTTTATAACGTTCATGTTTTCTTTGAATCGACGGGGCTTCTTCTTCGATGCTGCCAAAAATCGACGGGGCTTATTCTTCTTCAACAGTTCTTATAGTCCAAGAATTAGCGCCTTTGGTGCACACAGCATACAACCTCCAAAAACATCTAATATCTTTACACTTCATCACCAACTTCGACCTACTACTACTTTCTGTGGTGATCTCTATATTTCCTTTAATATGGTAGTCACTAATGACCTATTGTAAGTGATATTTCGAACTGAATACACGATTTACAGCTAGAGGATCGTCGGACGAAGTTTGTGCTTCCGTGTAAATTTTGTTGAAACCAGAAATATCACTAAGCTCCCGAACCAGGTGATGTTTCTCTGATCTACCTTGCACGATTAATCCGCGATCCGAATGATCGCTAGGATCATAATCTGGATCATCTTCATCAGAAGTGTAATCATAATCTTCTCCAGTTTCCCATTCTCCCTCGTCGGGTACTATATTATTATCGTCGTCATCTTCAATGTCTTCGGAAATATCAGATATGGGCTCATTAAGATCAATGTGTTGTGAATGTCTTTCGGGAGGGCTATGAGGAGTCTGGTGAGGGCTATCAAGAACTGTATTATGATAAAAACTAATTTGATCGGTATTCTGGGAAATCACGACCCGAGGCTCCACATCTGGGTTACTAGTTTTAGGTAAATTGCTAGTAAAATTACTAGCATTCTCATTTGGTACCACCTCAACAAATAATTCAACAAATCTCCAATTCATTTCCCCTCGTGCCATTCAAATATCATTCGCCACTCTACCTCTTCACGTATGGGAATTAAACAAAAATAATATGCACTGCTACCTGCTGTGTTGTACCGAGCGCTAATATTAAGTGAATGTTGACTCTCAAATATTCCCAACTTCTGGTATATAATGTTTTGGACATGTTTGTAACGAGTTTGATCATTTTCAGGAAAAGTAAATTTAGGGGCACAATTGTACTCGATACCGTAAGGTCCATTTCGTATCTCACCACCAAAATACATAGAAATTGGAATCATTTCTCTGAAGTTTTGCTATGCATGAAAAAAGTAAATTTATTATTATTTTAGTAAAATTTTCAGTAATTTATTGCTATTTACGCACTATTTTAGTAAAATTTTATATACTTGATGATTATTCAAATTTCTTCCTTGAAAATTGATTTGCTCGTATCTCACTCGCTCTCTTGTTCTCTCTTTTTTTACAGAAATGAACTCGATAATGAACTCGATAACATGCTAACGATGAGACACAGGTGTATTTAAAGCGAAAGCAATATCAAGGGTCGTAATCTCATATTCCAGTTCCCAACCAGATTCTAAGATTCTGGTTCTGAACCGGATTCTTAGATTCCGATTTGTCTATTTCTGTGATTATTGCTAAAATATTCTCCTTGCAGCCTTTTTTTTCTTTCTATTTTGTTTATTATTAAAATTTTCGGAAATCATGCCATATGCTGTATGCACTTACCATGTGCTTTATGCCTTTATATATATATATTTGTTGAGCCAACAATTAAATTTTCTATGCTCAGACTCTTAGATTTTTTTTATTCTTTTAATTGTAATTGAATTTCCTACTAATATTTCTAGATTTGTCCTATAAATATACTTTGATTCGGAAGACGTTATTGACATAAAAAATATTGATTCCCATGCTGAAGCTAATTTTTTTTGTATTTCATTTATCTTACATGAAAATATTAATGATAAAAAATAAATATGAATCTGATTGTCAATAAAAAGTGCTATCATATTCTTTTGGGAAAAAAATAATTGTCAAATTAAAAATTAAATGAAGTTAATGTGCGGGACCTATTACCTATATTAACATCAAAATCAATTTTTTTATATATTTTTTTCGGATGACGTATATTTGTGTCTCTCATTTAATGTGAATTTATATCTCATATACGTACATTTATGTTGTATTTATGTCGCTGGTGGGATATCCGCACCAAACCGTAAATACCTCTCTGATGATATAAGATGTTTGTTGAGCCGGATGGTCCCAACTGGAAACAGTAATTTAAAGAAAGCCATATATCAAGCCGTACAGGAAACAATTCTTACTGTTAGGCTAGATTTGTGACTGCTAGTGCTCTGCTTTCATTTTATTTACTGTAAAATAACAGCATACTTTTGTGTTTTGTCTCATCACTGTAGTTAAATCTTGCATATATGCTGTAGTCTCTGAAACGTGTTTTTTTTTTGTTTTGTTTCTAAATAATAATGAAATATATTTTGAAGCCTCCGAGTCTTTTTTTTTTTCGTTTTCATTTTTTTTACCACCTTTTTTGCCTTTCGTAAATGAATCGAGTCAAATATATAAGTTTTTTATTTTAATAGAAATTGAATAAATAATTTAAAAAATAAAACAGATTGTCAGGAATCTATCCCTTTGAAAAATGTAAATGAACAAATTTTCAGGACTTTGTACCTGTAGTTCTAGCTACTTTCATATTTATAATTTCTACGATATATGGGCTGCTGTAACATTGAGATAGCGTTATAATGCCAATTTAAGTCAGACCTAATTTTTGTCAAATCAGAAAACCTATAAATATGGGTGGCTGTAACATCTCTCTTTGAAAAAACCACTATTCAAAACCATTTATAGCCGCCCCCGTTAAACACCTTGAGCTCTAAACTTATAGCTAAAATCTTTGCTCAAAACATTTGTGAGAGATTGTTTGTGAGAATTGACTTTACCATTTTCTACTCTTGTTAGCCATTTGTGATTTGGATATAGTCTCTAACTGTTGTGTTGAAAAGAGCTAGATTTCATCTTGTTTTTTGTTTCTATATTCTACCAGTGTGTGTAAAGAAGATCGAATTCCACCTTGTAGTTGAACTCATTGAGTTATTAGAGAAGACCGGTCTTGTTACCACAAATGCGGGAGACTTGAGACCCGAAAACATAGATTAGATTGAATGCTTGATCGAACTCCGTCAACATATCACACGCCTCTTATTTATTCAACCTTTCTAATCTCTTCTCTATTTAATTTAAAGTGCAATATATCTACTCGAGAAGGATTGAATTGTTAAATTTATGCTTCCGCATAAGTACTTAATTAAGCCAAATCAGTATTTACACTTCTCCACTTAATTGTTAGCTATACCAAATTGAGAAGTGTATTAATCAAATTGATTGAATTGCTTATATTGTTTGAATTGAGAAATTTTCAATTTAGTCCCTATTTTATGTAGAAATTGCATTTATGATTTAAAATCATATCCCCTAAGTGTATCACAAATATCTTCCTATAATTAAAGAATATTAGAGTTTTTCTTCCAAATTATGTTGTAAGTTTTTTGCCTTTAAGTTTTTTTACCGTATTTAATAAAAAAGTTGTCTGAAACAAATTAATTTTGTCCAATTAAGTTCATATAACAATATAGTTCTCGGTTTAGATCTAAAAAACAATCTAACCGGTTCATTTTGTGTACATGTTGTAATGCAAAATGTTTGTAATTAACGTGTATCACAGAGCTCAGATACTGAAAGAACGTAGATTAACAATGGTAGCCTATTAACAAAATTTTTTTTTTTCAAAATATAAGTACATATAATATAGATTAGGATGGGATCTGTTGATCAAACCTTGATTCTGACAAAACATTTTTATAAAATCGATTAGGCATAATAAGTGATCTAAATTTTTAAAGTATAATTATCAATACCTTTAGTGATAAATTGATTATCAATGTGCAACAAATTTTCATTGTTTATAATGGTGTATTTTGACTGTTATAATTAAATTGGTTTGCATCATAATTAAAGTTGAGCCGCTCATTTCTTCCGTCGGAAATCAAAATTGACACGGTAAAAAAAAATCGAATATCTACAACTAGATATCTTGAAACAATGAAAAAAAATACTAATTAATTAAGATCCGAAGAACATAATCGCAGTTGATATACAAAATTACAAATTACAGCTAGCATTCTTTCGTCACTCCTGAACCGTGACCTCAATAATGAATGAAGCATTGAAAGATGGAAGGAGAATTTTTTCATTTTCACCTAAGGAGAGAAGAAAAAGGTAAATAAAATAACCGTGTTGAAATCAAATATCGATTAAGCGCATGCATGAGCCCCACAAACCAACCACACAAAACTTTTGCATGCTGATACTGGTATGCCTGAGATGAATGTTACCAGATAAGCATGCAGCGCTGAGAGAGGAAGGCAAGGAAAGGTACCAAAACAGGACCCCTCTCAAATTAAAGTTGCGCGCAGTGGTGACAACTGACAAACAGACAGACAGCGATCGAGTCGGTACAATAACAAAGAAAAGCAAAGAAAAAGGGAAAAGAAAAGAGAAAGAGAAAAAGGAAAGAAACTAATTAACACTCTGTGAGACCCACTTGAGATAGAGATACCTAACATGTGTGATATAGAAGGTGCTACTCTTCGTTTCTTCCTTGCTTGTTTGCTGTACTTGACATAAGGGACCCTCTCTAATTCAATGCCTTTCTTTATTTCACTGTATTAATTCCAATTCACCTCTTTTACTTCATTTCATTTCATGTGTATGTTATGATGTGAATGTAAATGTAAATGTGAATGTGAATTTTCTCCTTGAAAGTATCACTGTATCAGCATGATTCACCTGATATCTGCTGTCATTACTCTACGCTTTTGTGATGGAATCGTATCTGCTGCTCTTATGGAGCAAGAGCAGGATCTTGCTCTTCTGATCTGAAACGTTCAAATTTCAAATCTAAAACTTATAAAATATACAGCCTCCTGATTTCCATCTGTAGACGATCCGATTTATAAAAGAGCAGGATCCTGTTCTTGCTCAATAAAAGTAGCAGATATGGATCCTTTTGTGATAGCCAGGTGCCCTCCAATTTAAAATTGGATCTTTCTATATGAATGTGGTATAGAAAACAAAACTATACCTACCTCTTTTGATGAAAGGATGTCATTTAAACAGGAAGGCAATGGAATTGCTTCAGAATTTTGGTGACTAGTGAGATCTATGCAATAGCTACAGTGTTCTATTACATTAATCTCACTTATGGATTAAGCATTTGCCAGTACTTTCTTTATCATGCGTTGATAATTTTTAACTTTTGGTAAAAGCTAAAATTTACGACTGCCGACAGTTACCAATTTTATTTCTCATCAATTGTTAAAAGGAAAAAAAGGGGAGCACTTTATTCACATAAACTGTCGGCGTGTGAAAAGAAGCATGTTTTGCCTTGAGGTAACTGTCATGCGGATTGGTTGATGGTTATTTGGATTGGACCCGTTACTTTTACCCCTGTAAGAAGTTTTTTTTTCGTAATTTGGACAAAAAAATTATTAAGAAATTGCAATTAAAATAAGAAAAATGTTCAGTATATATCAATATTGATACCGACTATCGATACCGATGTTATTATGCCCATTTAGTTGAGTTACTATGCACATTACACTACAACAGAAACTGACTATAACAACGGCCTTCTAAGACCTATTATAGCGGCTTTGGAGTCGGTATAATAGAGGGGGCTACTATAGGATCAAGAGGCCCGCTATAATAGACAACCCTATTATAGCGGACATTAATTGAAGACCGCTATAATAGACCTATATTATAGCGGCCTTTACGAGTAAACCGCTATAATAGAGGTCTATTATAGCGGGCAGTTTGTGTAACCTACTATAATAGCTATCTATTAAAGCGGACTGTCTGGAATACCCGCTATAATAACTATCTATTATAGCGGCATTATGGTTAAATTCGCTATAAAATGTTTTGGAAATTCAAAAAATTGCTACAGCGCGTCAACTTTTGCATTAAATGCGAAATTGATTGATTTGATGAGCAATTTTACATATATGTCTGTTTGTAATATATAATTAAGTCTATTTACAAATATATCATTTTTAAACATTGTCATTTTATTTTAGAGTAATAATTAAATGAGTTGTGAAAAAAACTTTTAACAATAATATTTAGAACTCATATATATGTATTTTGTTACAATTTGTTCACTCTATATATGTACATATTTATATTTATATATATGTATATATATATGTATATATGTATATATGTATATTTGTAGGACGAAAGCAGAATGAGGGAATAATATTTCTGCGTGAAGAAGGAAAAATGAGGGAAGAATGTTTTTGTGTGAAGAAGAAAGAATGATGGAAAATTTTAGTGAAGGGAGAATGATGGAGAGATGATATTTATATAGGGAAGGAAACATTTTGGGAAGAAAATCTGGCATAATCCGTGGGAGACTGTGAAATTTTGGAGCGTTGGATCAACATGTATCAACGGATGGATTGAACCCTTATGGTGATCCGTGGGACACCC
>CAXKVX010004049.1:0-18466 GCA_964058865.1 Eleocharis quinqueflora
AATAACGCTATGTACTTTATGGTTTGGATATGGTTGCTTTTTTTACTCCCAAATTTAAATAAACTAATCTAAATAAGCTAAGTATGTCTTCATTTTGACCTTGATCTTATAGTCTTGATTGTCTTGATCTTCAAACGACCATAACTTTTGACTCGTAACTCCGATTTCAGCGTTCTTCGTGGCGTTGGAAAGCTCACTACGAAATCTAAAGCCAGTACCATGATTCTCCGTATTGGATCACTTTTAGGTCCATCGGAGATCGTTTGAAGCCTCAAAACTTCTTTTGAAGATTTTTACAAAAAAATCTCAAAAGACAAAGCTTTGTAAAATTGAAGATCATTTTGCAAATCAACAAATACAAGACATTGTTTGAGCCAACATATATAAGTTTCATTATTATAATAATATGAGAATATTACTATGAGATATAAATTTATTTAAAGCCCAAAGTCCAATATAATTTATTTAACAAATAAAGAGATAGAGAAGAGATCCATAATTATGGCCTTAAATTCGGATCAGATTTTAAGACTCCTTTAAACATAAATTTGAAAGGTCAAACGTTAACCAATCTGGACAAATGACCTATGTAAATTGTAGCCCTTGAAGTGTAGAATCCAATGGTGAAGATTTGAGGTCGTTTGGAGTTCTCCAGAAAACGTTATGGTAGTTTTAGTGCTGAAATGTCAGTAGTTAATGTGTCGGTTTAAATTTTGTTTAATGTCTTAATTTCTAAAGGAATTTAAAGAGTATTGATATGATGTTTAGAGCTTGTAAATATCATATCTAGCCAGAGATTATAAATTTACTACTTCAACTTAATTTTCTCTCTTCCTCTAAATATTTGCTAAATATTTATCGATTAAGCAATCGATTACGTAACGTGTGATAAAGCTAAGAGTGGACGAAGATGATGCTAGCACGAACTCGAAGCCGTTCTTGTTTCAGATTCAAGGTGAACCGAAGAGGAATAGAGCTACGTTAAAGATCATAGGTATGATATCACAATATCTCTAGTAGGAACATATATGATTGTGATTAGTGATGCAAACAAATGAAGTAAAATTAGCAATAATGAAACGATCCTAGATGTTATCGGATAATTTTTTTATTTTTATCCGATTCGCATCATTAAATCCTACAGTTCTATCGTGGATCATTCCTGGTGAGTAAGACATTAATTTATGTTTCATTTATTTTATCGAACAAATCAGTTAGTAATTATTGGAAATCATATTTTTTTGTGTAGGGTTGATCAAGAAACTACATTTAATATATAAGTCAGGTTGATGGATTTTGGAACAAACAAAATGATGAAACAATGTGTATGTCAAGGGCATGATATTAAAGTGGGTCGTTGATTCGTATAGATTTTCATTATGTGACTTGAGATGTAATTTATTAGAGTAGTTGAGATGGGAGAGGCTTCAAACACCACATATATAAATATTAGACAAATATGAGAAAACTAAAGAGGCATTAGATTCCAAGTCACAAATACCAAAGATATTCAAGATGTACCAAAGGAAAAAAAGAATCTTTCTTAATGTTGTTATGTGTGATTCAGATGAATGCTTCAATTATAATGATACGAATATCGGTTATTCATGCACTTTGGTTCAGCCAACCCCAACTATTGAAATTGGCAATTAGAGTCAAATATGATAGTGATGGTGAGGATGATCCTAATGATCATGAATATGTCGGTTTAAATGACGAGTACATATATATTTTTGATGATAAAGTTGGTCTTGATCAGGAGGTTCAAATCGATCTAGGTACTATGTAATCAAAGAGGCTATAATGCAAGAGAGGCAACTTACAAAGATGACGACACTAGTTGCTGCAAAGAAAAATGCGTTTTTATTGGGCCGTCGGATCTGGGCTGTCATTTCTACCGGGCTCGGTAGTCATTAAAGTATTAAATATTAAAAGGGAAAAAGCAAAATTCTAGGTTTAGTTCAGAAACGTGAGAAGCACGTGCCGTTTCTTCCATACGCTTCCTTTTGCACAAACCACAGTCGTCGAGTAATGGTCGAATGGACCCTCCTCACCTTCTCCGACTCTATCCCAAAGAGAAAAACAAAAGGAGAGAGTGTGAAACCGTAGACTGAGCGCCATTGGCTACTTTCGCTGTAACGGTTCCACCTCTCTGACACATTCAGTTTCGAAACGATAAAATACCACCAGGTGTCCAGGTGTAATGAGTGAGAGAGAGAGAGAAATGATTGAGATAAGATGAGATGAGAACCGATGAACATTTGAGCTAGGTTTTCAATTGATGAGCTTCGTTCCTTCCTCTTTCTTGCTTCGTATTCACTCTGTTATGAGGTCTATAAGCCTTTGTCAGATCTTTTCCTTTTGATTTTTTTCTCGAGGGATTATAGTCCCGTTTTTTTTTTTTCCAGTTTCACAAATAGATAGACGGTGACTAAGCTCCGAAAGATAGAAATTTGCTTTTAGGGTTTTGGTTTGCTCAGACTGTTGCTGTTCGGCTCCCTTTGCTGTGGTGATTTCACTTATTGCTTAAGGGAATTGGCAAACGCTTGAACAAAGTAGATTTTCTAAGGTTTATTTAAAATCTACCCTCGGATTCTAGCTTACTGTTGTGTTAAGAAACGGGCTGAGACTAGATTCTCACCTCCTATAGTAGTATTTTCGGTTTGAGTTTTGTCTATCTTGTGATACTTATGTAGAATTTGGTGGTTTCTTTAATAAAACGAGTAAGGATACTAAAAAAAAAATAATATTTACTATATTAGTGCCAAAAGTTTCTTATAAGGTTTATTTAGTTGAATCAATTCGGTATAAAAATGAGCTATTATTTTCTATGCCTAGTTGTACAAATTTTGCTTCTCCATTTATCTACAGTATTTTCTGAATTAAATTCCAAGAGAGTTGGCAATACATTTAATTTATCATTCCTGAGTCATTTCTAAATCTTATTTCATGTGGATTGTTTTATTTCAGGGTTAATAATACATACATACAACAACAAAGCCTTTAGTCCAAAACATGTAAAATAATACATATGATATACTATTTATAGAAACATGTATAATATTACTTGTAGAACTACTTTTGTGTAACTATCTTCCATTTTATAGATGTAGCTTTTATTTTTGCGGTATCTTTTGATTTGATATATGTAAATAAATGCTGATCATGCAACTGTGATATACAAGTTTTTCTGTGCTGTTTATATCATATTTGTAGATAACGCCTTGATGAACAATCTTTGTTGGTGTAATCTTTTGGCAGTATGTAATATGCGTGTAGCCTTCTTTTGTCAGGTTTAGAGAATAAAAATATACGCTGACATACTTTACAATGAAATCCAAAGAAGATGGGACCATAAAGAGAGGTCAGAAATCATTGACGCAGGTACATGGGGAGGGGTCAAATTGGATTCTGATAGCCGGTGGTGCCTTAATTAGCACTTTGGTCGTCAGGCTTGGGTTCAGACTCAATCATTTCTTGCAGAACAAAAGGTCAAATGACAACACTTCTTCTCCTAAAGGTGAATGTAGGCTCTTCCTGGAATATCTTCTTTCAAGTACTTGACGTCTAAATTACTCTTTAACATTATGTGCTACTGTTTGAGAGTCAGAACTAATTAAGGGATGGTATGGGAAGTTTATAAAGTCAGAAGTTAGGTGTCTTTCTTTTTTTCCATAAATTAAAGGGTTATACAAGATCATAAATTTGTGCAAGCATGTGCAGTATAGACTTCATTTCTTATGGACCATCTTTTTTTCTTTTTACTAACATCAATTCTTTTCTCAGAGATAGAAAGGTCTGGTGGAAGAATGACAACTGGGGTGCTACACTCCGATCTCTGTTGCTGTTCTCGGGGAGCCTACTTATACTCATGCTCTTCAGGTTTTTTATTTGTTATAATTATTATGATTCATCTTTTAGAGGCAAATGCAAAGATGTCTTAGTATTAAATCAGCTTAGTAGAGAATTTGTTCCAAAATGATAAAACCTGTGTAAGCATCATGTCAGATTGCCCCAAACTTTGAAAGCGGTCTCGTCCACTTTATGAGCATTCAAAAAAAGACAAAGGATCCTTGCATATGGATTTTCACTGTTTCTTTATTTGCGTCAAGAAGAGGACAAAAAAGGTCAGATTGCCGCAAACTTTGAAAGCGGTCTCATTCACTTTATTTGCATCCAAAAGAAAAAACAAGATGTCAGATTGTCGCAAACTTTGAAAGAGGCCCCTCCATATTGTCCCGATAAAATCATTAAATGTAGAAATTAAATACAATTTTCAAAATAGTTCATGAAAAATGCACACTTTATTTATTTGGGTGACAGATTAAAGTGCTCTTCTAGGGCTTCATTTCAAAGTATTTGCAGCTTTATTCGCAATTTATATGGAAATATTTTTTGATCGTGTTAATATGTTTAGACGAGCAATGGCTTTAGCAATGACTTTCAGTAGCATTGTACAACACGTGGTATATGAGGGTATTGTGCACTCTTAATTGCTTAAGCTGGCTTTAATAATTGGAACATTTTAGTCAATTTTTATATTATGTTTCAACTTCTTTTATCTGTTTTTGTGAACCAACATGCATATTGTTCTTTTCAGAGATGGGAACAAGTATAGCAACACCAATCAAAACACTGTGTCATGAAGCACAGAGATCCCTCCCTCTGGTAAAGATTCAACAAGCTGAAGAGTCGAACAAGGAGGTTAACCACGGTGTCATGTGGTCGACCTCACCTGACCGGCTTGGTCTCCCTCATAGACCATTTCACTCTTCTATCAGCTCTGAATCCTTATCAGAATCAGGATCTGACATTTATGCCAAGAGGGAGGTAATACACAGACTGAGGCAACAGCTCCAAAGGAGAGATGAAATGATAATGGAGATGCAATCACAGATCTTGGAACTTAAAAATTCACTCAGTATCCAAATGGCAAACTCATCCAATTTGGAGGCACAAATTGATGCAGCAAATCGTGACTTGTTTGCCTCAGAGAGGGAGATTCAACGTCTGAGGAAGGTTATAGCTGACCACTGTGCAGGGGCCATGACTGGGCATGCAAATGGCAATGGATATTGTTTTGAGGAAATGGGCCCGTGGGATGAGGCGAAAGTAGAGATGCTTAAGAAGGAGATGGTTGAGTTGAAGGAAGTGTTGGAGGGAAAGAATTTTCTTCTGCAGAGCTATAAAGAGGAGAAGGCTGAGTTGTGCACCAAAATAAAGGAGCTGCAGCTCAGATTTGCTTCCCCGGTTCCTAACATCTTGTAAAAAATGGATTTGAGACTAGCTTGTTAGTGCTGTAGTTGTGACCTTTTTTTAATGTTTCTTTACTGAAACATCTCTTTGCCATAAGTTCGTTAAAGTATAATATCTCTGAAGGAAATGTGACAACTGAAATGTTCGACGAGCTTGTGGATTTAAAACATGTTGATATAGTCAGTTGTGCTGATTCTATGAATTGTTGGTGTTTAGGTTTTATTGACTAATAATTTATCTAATCTGTACTGCGGCCCTGAGAAAAAAGTCTTTATATTAGAACACGGTTTGCTAGCATATCTAACCTGTTGGGTTTTCTCGTAGCACCTCGTCCTCTGCAGCGCAGCAGCTGCCCAGTACGGATGCCAATAGTGTTAATTTGTAGGGAGTTTTGGGCATTGGGAACGGAAGAAAATTTGGCGAGCGGGCCGGCGAGTCAGAGTCCGCCTGTCTCAATCCGTCCTAATATAAACAGAGACTGACATTATGAGATATGAGAGCTGTTAGATGAGTTTTAACGGTTCAGATTAAAAGAAGAGAAAAGTCGAGCAGGAAAAGTTGAGCACCGGATCTCGTTCCATTGGGAATGCCCGAAGGACAATAATATAAAATGTTAGGATATAAATTGTATATATTATTAGGTGTATAAATGTGAAGATGAGTAGCATTATAATAAAGGATATGTAAGAGATATTAGAGATGATTAGTTTTGTAATGTTTAGTTTAACAATGTCATTAAGTCTATAAATAAATTTTTGTATTTGTAATCAAGAACACAAGATCAATATAACAAATTCATTCTTCAATCTCTCTTTAGAATTCTATTATGGTATCAGAGCTTCAGAAATAATGCTGAAATAAGACTAACGTCTATTCCAAGAATAATGCTCATATTCCTACTTCATTCCTCACAATAATTCAGTACAAAATTTTATTCCAGAAATAAGTATCTCTAATCTCTACTCTATTCTAGTTTATACTAGAATAAACATCTATACTCTATTTCTTCTTTATTCCTCTTTATTCCCCACTATCACCTTATCCCTCTTTTTTCTTTTCTTTCTGAGACGAGAATCAAGAAAATCAGAGACTAGATCGATCTCCTTCAGCCACTACCACCATTCGACCAAGATCATGACCAGTTGCTAATCAGATCAGAGAATGCCGAGACTAGCAGATCTAGCTGAGTCTGAAGCTGAGCATCGCCTCGTGACGCATCACAACCACCTCACAATTATCAACCACCAGAGATCTGATTGCTTCGCCTTACTGTCAGAAACAAGAAGATCGAGACAAGATTAGAGATCGAGCACTGTGCCACCATCAGCATCGCGCCATCGTTAGCACCACACTGAGACTCGAGAGGTCGACCCCATACTAGCACCATCGTCGATCACGTAACCACTGCCGTCAAGAGCCACATCATCGATGGACACGACTTCACCTCTCAGATCCTTCCACCTCACGACACAGAGAGCCACAACCACTACCATTGAGCATTCGAGATCTTGCTCCGCTTTGCATGACCATATCAGGCGAGGAACTGCTTGGCGTTTGTCAGTTCGAATCGGTCTCCAACTGTGTCAGATCCGCATCGATTGGGGGTTGTCTACTCGATCTAGCAACTCAGACCTTGTTGCTCCATCTAACAAGGTTTGCGTCAAGTGCTAGCTCCATGGTGATAATCTTGATGCTCTTATCTCTTTTACAATTGAGCATATGGTGCTCGAGTTCGATCGCCTCTTATCTCCATCTCTATCATTGGTAGACAACATTGATCACTGACTACGACACAATCGGATCCCGTCTCAGTCATCCTTGTACTTTTTTGTCCATATCTGCGCTATCAGCCAATATCATTCAATATCAACTCTCCAAATCTCAGAATGTCGGAGGCACCATTCTGTTCCGCGGGTAGGCTTGCACTGTCTGATGATAGAAGCATGCATGACCTTCTTCCGGAGATCAGGCTTTCCCTTCTTCACTGTGAAATCCATAAAATTTCGAACAGTTAAAAATCCTAAAACAATAGTGAAATTTTACGTGTAAATAAATAAAATATTCAATAATGAATAAAATAACATACACAATAAATAAAAATTCATAGTAAATAAAAAGGTGTAACCAACATTATTGAGTAATAATAATAATGAACACACTAAATAAGTTAATACAACAATAAATCAAAGATTTAACACAAATAATTTTTGACACAAGTCAATGTAAATGACGAAATAAATATTTTTAAGTGAATAAAATTTGTACACAAATAAATACCAATTAGTGTAAATAAATAAAGCAATTAAGAAACCTATGAAATAAGAAATTAAATTTTTGAATCATGTAGTGAGTCACTTGACTCATTTCGAGGAGAAACAAGTTACAACATGAACAGATACACAATCCCAGCCTCAACTAATCAAAAGAACACTAAATAATTGAATTAAATTGACTCTGATATCGTGCTGCAGCAGAATTTGACCCATTTGGGTCAATAACATGCCTTGTAGCTAAGCACCACACCAAACGATACACAGACTCAGGCACAGAGAAGGCCAAACCGACCTATGGGAAAGTGGTCCCTTGGAAACCTCCGCCTGCCCAGATTCTCTGTGGACCAAACTTCGACACCTCGTGTGAAACGGGTCAATGGAAACATATAATGAGTTAGAAAAATGATTCAAAACATAAAACGCCACGAAATCGATGACACAATAGATCCCCCTGATGCTTCGTGACCTCTCCCTGTCTCGCCTCTTCTCGAGGCTTTTGTCCTTTCTCTCACCCCATTTATTTCTTTCCCTCTCCCTCTCTCTCGAGTTCTGTCCTTACTCTCTCTACCACGCCCCATCACTCCGAGCACCACCATCTCTCTGCTCCCCTCGAATGCTACCCCACTCGTTACTCACTCTTGCAACTCGCGTTCTCTCTGTCGACCTCGAAGACCAGCAATAGTTTTGGTCTCTCTCGCAAACTCGAACCTCTGTCACATCTAGTGATGAGGAGTTGCCACGCACCCCCGTCTGAACCCAACGTTTTGCCTATAAATAGCTTCGTCTAGCTTCGAGTACTCCTCTTGCTCTTTTGGTCTCATGCGCTGAGATTAGCTTAAAAAACTTGAAATTCAAAGGAAAGAAAAAAGAAAGAAAGTAGAGTATGTTAAGACGGGAGGCTTTTGCAAGAGGAGGAGGCACAAACATAGAAGCAGTGGTGCTGGCCTTGACTCGACCCCTACCTCTCTCTTTTACAAGCTCGTTCTGTCCCCCTATTTGGTAAAATACAAGAAACACCTAAATTTCATACGAGCCTTTTTCTTTTCATGTGCTTGCCTTGTTGTGTACTTCTTGTGCTTCGTGATGATTTTGTTGTTTCTCTGTGATCTATTTTGATTGTGCCTTTGGCTGTTTGTTGAGATGATAATAACCTGGTGTCCTTGAATTGTGTTAGGTTAGCTGGCACCTTACTTTCCAGAATAATTCTGGTATTTTAACTGATCTGTGACTGCAGTCCCTGGCTCAGGAAATTGATTGTTGTTAGGAAAATGTTACTGGTATTGCTAAATTGCTATATGGTTGTTCTGTTTCTGGCATCAGCCTTGAATTGCACATTTTGAGGGAGAAATAAAGAGAAAGCTGATATGTTGCTGGGTTAGGAGCTGGTGCCTAGTGGCCCTCTATACTATTTGTGATTGCCCTGGTTTCTGGTACACTGGCAAGTGTACCAGGCAGGTACTTGCCCTCTGTACCGACACTAATATAGCTGGTGCAATCATGCTAGTACTGGTTTCTGTTGTATATGTGGGCCTTCATTGATATGCTGTCTGTTGTATATGTTCTTTGCCTCTGTACCTGCCCTTTGTACCAGCAATAGTACAGTTGGTGCAATCATGCCCCTTGATGCCCTTCACTGATATGATGTACATGTTCTTTGCCCCTGTGTTGTCAGCATAATTCACTACTGCTGCCATTTCTGAAGGGAGCCACGTCCGTATTAGTGACACATTTCATAGAGGTTATTGTATTGTTGATGGGCGCCAGTCGACCAATGCTGAAATTAATTGTCAATTAAAGCTTGCTAATGGTCAAATCAAGAACTTGTTTTTGTTAGATGAATTAATTATCAATTCCTTCTCATTTGAGCTGAAATTCGTATAGTTGATTCCAAATGCCTTAAGTTCTGTATAATGTCACAACTCAACCAATTTTTCAAAAACACCCCTGATTCAATTCAAATTAGAATTGAAGCCAAATCAACATGAGCTCCATTCTTCTTCTTTTCAATCTCATCAAATTGAGATATGAGAGCCAAGAGCCTCTTGAAATTATGTACAAAGTAAAAAAAAAAAGCTAGATAGAAGAACCATTGAGCCAAAGAGCCAATGAGTCAAAGAGCCATTGAGCTAAATAACCAATAAGCCAAAGAATCATTGTAAAGGACTCAAAAGAGCCTTTTTTCTTTTCTTTTTGTTCAAGAAGACTCCAACGAGCTTCTATGAACACATCTTGAGCCAAAAGAGCTCATTCTCTTCTTTCTTCATGGAGACTCAACAAACAATTTGGCGATTCAAGATTGTGCTATCAAGGCAAGCTCAACATGTCTATTGCACGATGAGCTTGAGGGGATGTTAGGATATAGATTGGAGATATTATTAGGTGTTCAATTGTGGAGATGAGTGACATTATAATAAAGGGTAGGTAGGAGATATTAGAGAGGATTAGTATTGGGATGTTTAGCTTAACAATGTCATCAAGTCTATAAATAGACCCTTGTATTTGTAATCAAGAATACAAGATCAATACAACAAATTCATTCTTCAATCTCTCGTAAGAATTCTATCATGATGCTTTGTGATGTTTTCTTTAATAGTTTCCACCAATAAATGAAGTATTCATATAAGAAACACTTCTCGTAATAGGATAAGATGCTTTGTGATGTTTTCTTTAATGGTTACCATCTATAAATGAAGTTTTTAGATAAGAAACACTTCTCGTAGTAGGATAAGATGCTTTTTGATTTTTTCTTTAATGGCTACCATCCATAAATGAAGTACTAATCAGAATAACTCATAAATTAAATACTCGGACATGAAGCACTTATATTGGTATTCTATGCTTCCCGTCATGTTTTAGTGAATGGTTACAACACTTAAATTAAGTATTCGGAGAAGAAACTCTTCTTGTAGTAAGAAATGATGCTTTGTAGTGTTTCTTGAAAAGTTACCACTCATAAATGAAGTACAATGATCAGAAACACTTCACATAGTTGGATATGATACTTTGTGGAGTTTTCTATAATAGTTACCACTCATAAATGAAGTATTCATATAAGAAACACTTATCGTAGTAGGATAAGATGTTTTGTGATGTTTTATTTAATAGTTACAACCCATAAATGAAGTACTAATCAGAATAACTCATAAATTAAATACTCGGACATGAAGCACTTATATTGATACTCTATGCTTCTCGTTGTGTTTTAGTGAATGGTTACAACACATAAATGAAGGACTCGGAGAAGAAACTCTTCTCGTAGTAAAAAATGATGCTTTGTAGTTTTCTTGAAAAGTTACTACACATAAATGAAGTACTATGATAAAAAAAAAACACTTCAAATAATTGGATATGATGCTTTGTGGTATTTTCTGTAATAGTTGCCACCCATAAATAATGTATTCAGATAAGAAATATTTCTCGTAGTAGGATAAGATGCTTTATGATGTTTTTTTAAATGGTTACCACCTATAAATGAAGTATTTAGATAAGAACACTTCTCATAGTAAGATAAAATACTTTGTGATGTTTTCTTTAATGATTACCATTCATAAATGAAGTACTAATCAAAATAACTCATAAATTAAATACTCCGACATGAAGCACTAATATTGGTACTCTATGCATCTCGTTGAGTTTTAGTGAATGGTTGCAACACTTAAATAAAGTACTCGTAGAAGAAACTCTTCTCGTATTAAGAAATGACGCTTTGTAGTGTTTCTTGAAAAAGTTACCACTCATAAATGAAATACTATGATCAGAAACACTTCACATAGTTGAATATGATGCTTTGTGTTGTTTTTTTTAATAGTTACCACCCGTAAATGAATTATTCAGATAAGAAACACTTATCGTAGTAGGATAAGATACTTTGTGATGTTTTATTTATTGGTTATCACCCATAAAAGAAGTACTAATCAGAATAACTCATAAATTAAATACTCGGACATGAAGCACTTATATTGGTACTCTATGCTTCTCGTTGTGTTTTAGTGAATGGTTACAATACATAAACGAAGTATTCATAGAAGAAACTCTTCTCTTAGTAAGATATGATGCTTAATAGAGTTTTTTTGAAAGGTTATCACTCATAAATGAAGTACTCTAATCAGAAATACTTCTCATAGTAGGATTTGATTTTTTTGGTCTTTTTTTAGTGGTTACCATCCATAAATGAAGTACTCAGATAAGTAACATTTCTCGCAGTAGGATGAGATGCTTTGATATATTTTCTTTAATGGTTACCATGAATAAATGAAGTACTCTGATCAGAATCACCCATAAATTAAATACTCGGAAATGAAGCACTCAGAGTGGTATTCTATGCTTCTTCGTTGGGTTTCTGTGAATGATTACAACACTTAAATGAAGTACTTGCAGAAAGAAAATCTTATGGTAGTAGTATATTATGCTTTGTGGAGTTTTCTTTAATGCTTACCACTTACCACCCATAAAAAAAATACTAATATAAGAAACACTTCTCGTGGTAGGATAAGATGTTTTGTGATGTTTTCTTTAATGGTTAGCACACATAAATGAAGTACTAATCAGAATCACTCATAAATTAAATACTCGGACATGAAGCACTTATATTGGTACTATGCTTCTTCGTTGTGTTTTAGTGAATGGTTACAACCCCTAAATGAAGTACTTGTAGAAGAAATTCTTCTCGTAGTAAGATATGATGCTTAGTAGAGATTTCTTGAAAGGTTACCACTCTTAAATGAAGTATTCTAATCAAAAATATTTCTCATAGTAGGATATGATTCTTTGTAGTGTTTTCTTCAATGGTTATCACCCTTAAATAAAGTACTCGGACATGAAACACCTAGAGTGGTATTCTATTCTCCTTTGTGGTGTTTTCGTAGTAGGCTATGATGCTTTGTAGGATTTTCTTGAAACGTTAGCACCCACAAATGAAGTAATCCTATCTAAAACACTTCTCACAGTAGGATAAGATGCTATGTGGTGTTTTCTTAAACAGTCACAACCCATAAATGAAGTACTCTAATCAGAATCACATATAAATTAAGTACTCACACATGCTATATTGGTACTCTCTACTTCCCGTTGTGTTTTAGTGCATGGTTACAAAACTTACAAGAAGTACTCGTAGAAGAAACTCTTCTCGTAGTAAGAAATGATGTTTTGTAGTGTTTCTTGAAAAGTTACCACTCATAAATGAAGTACAATGATCAGAAACACTTCACATAGTTGGATATGATACTTTGTGGAGTTTTCTATAATAGTTACCACTCATAAATAAAGTATTCAGATAAGAAACACTTATCGTAGTAGGATAAGATGTTTTGTGATGTTTTATTTCAAGGTTACCACTCATAAATGAAGTACTAATCAGAATAACTCATAAATTAAATACTCGGACATAAAGCACTTATATTGGTATTCTATGCTTCTCGTTGTGTTTTAGTAAATGGTTACAACACTTAAATGAAGTACTCATAGAAGAAACTCTTCTCGTAGTAAGAAATGATGCTTTGTAGTGTTTCTTGAAAAGTTACCACTCATAAATGAAGTACTATGATCAGAAACACTTCACATTGTTGGATATGATGATTTGTGGTGTTTTATTTAATAGTTGCCAATAATAAATGAAGTATTCAGATAAGAAACATTTCTCGTAGTAAGGTAAGATGCTTTGTGATGTTTTATTTAATGGTTACCACCCATAAATAAAGCACTAATAAAAAATAACTCATAAATTAAATACTCAGACATGAAGCACTTATATTGGTACTCTATGCTTCTCGTTGTGTTTTAGTGAATGGTTACAACACTTAAATGAAGTACTCGCAGAAGAAACTCTTCTCGTAGTGAGAAATAATGCTTTGTAGTGTTTCTTGAAAAGTTACCACGCATAAATGAAGTACTATGATCAGAAACAATTCACAAAATTGGATATGATGCTTTGTGATGTTTTCTTTAATAGTTTTCACCAATAAATGAAGTATTCAGATAACAAACACTTCTCGTAGTAGGATAAGATGCTTTGTGATGTTTTCTTTAATGGTTACCATCTATAAATGAAGTTTTTAGATAAGAAACACTTCTCGTAGTAGGATAAGATGCTTTGCGATTTTTTCTTTAATGGCTACCATCCATAAATGAAGTACTAATCAGAATAACTCATAAATTAAATACTCGAACATGAAGCACTTATATTGGTATTCTATGCTTCCCGTCGTGTTTTTGTGAATGGTTACAACACTTAAATGAAGTACTCGGAGAAGAAACTCTTCTCGTAGTAAGAAATGATGCTTTGTAGTGTTTCTTGAAAAGTTACCACGCATAAATGAAGTACTATGATCAGAAACACTTCACATAATTGGATATGATGCTTTGTGGTGTATGCTTTAATAGTTAACACCCATAAATGAAGTATTCAGATCAGAAACACTTATCGTAGTAGGATAAGATATTTTGTGATGTTTTCTTTAAGGGTTACCATTCATAAATGAAGTACAAATCAGAATAACTCATAAATTATATACTCGAACATGAAGCACTTATATTGGTACTCTATGCTTCCCGTTGTATTTTAGTGAATGGTTGCAACACTTAAATGAAGTACTCGTAGAAGAAACTCTTCTCGTATTAAGAAATGATGCTTTGTAGTGTTTCTTGAAAAAGTTACCACTCATAAATTAAGTACTATGATCAGAAACACTTCACATAGTTGGATATGATGCTTTGTGTTGTTTTATTTAATGGTTACAACCCATAAATGAAGTACTAATCAGAATAACTCATAAATTAAATACTCGGAAATGAAGCACTTATATTGATACTCTATGCTTCTCGTTGTGTTTTAGTGAATGGTTACAACACATAAATGAAGGACTCGGAGAAGAAACTCTTCTCGTAGTAAGAAATGATGCTTTGTAGTGTTTTTTGAAAAGTTACTACACATAAATGAAGTACTATGATAAAAAAAACACTTCACATAATTGGATATGATGTTTTGTGGTATTTTCTGTAATAGTTGCCACCCATAAATAATGTATTCAGATAAGAAATATTTCTCGTAGTAGGATAAGATGCTTTATGATATTTTGTTTAACGGTTACCACCTATAAATGAAGTATTTAGATAAGAAATTATTCTCGTAGTAAGATAAGATACTTTGTGATGTTTTCTTTAATGGTTATCATTCATAAATGAAGTACTAATCAGAATAACTCATAAATTAAATACTCCGACATAAAGCACTAATATTGGTACTCTATGCATCACGTTGAGTTTTAGTGAATGGTTGCAACACTTAAATAAAGTACTCGAAGAAGAAACTCTTCTCGTATTAAGAAATGATGCTTTGTAGTGTTTCTTGAAAAGTTAACACTCATAAATGAAATACTATGATCAGAAACACTTCACATAGTTGAATATGATGATTTGTGTTGTTTTCTTTAATAGTTACCACCCATAAATGAAGTATTCAGATAAGAAACACTTATCGTAGTAGGATAAGATACTTTGTGATGTTTTATTTATTGGTTATTACCCATAAAAGAAGTACTAATCAGAATAACTCATAAATTAAATACTCGGACATGAAGCACTTATATTGGTACTCTATGCTTCTCGTTGTGTTTTAGTGAATGGTTACAATACATAAATGAAGTACTCGTAGAAGAAAACTCTTCTCTTAGTAAGATATGATGCTTAGTAGAGTTTTTTTGAAAGGTTATCACTCATAAATGAAGTACTCTGATCAGAAATACTTCTCATAGTAGGATTTGATGTTTTGTGGTGTTTTTTAGTGGTTACCACCCATAAATGAAGTACTCAGATAAGTAACACTTCTCGTAGTAGGATGAGATTCTTTGATATATTTTCTTTAATGGTTACCATGCATAAATGAAGTACTCTGATCAGAATCACCCATAAATTAAGTATTCGGACATGAAGTACTCAGAGTGGTGCTCTATGCTTCTTCGTTGTGTTTTTGTGAATTATTACAACACTTAAAAAAGTACTTGCAGAAAGAAAATCTTATGGTAGTATTATATGATGCTTTGTGGAGATTTTTCTTCAAAGGTTACCACCCATAAATGAAGTACTTTGATCAGAAACACTTCTCATAGTAGTATATTATGCTTCGTGGTGTCTTCTTTAATGCTTACCACTTACCACCCATAAAAAAATACTCATATAAGAAACACTTCTCGTGGTAGGATAAGATGTTTTGTGATGTTTTCTTTAATGGTTAGCACACATAAATGAAGTACTCATCAGAATCACTCATAAATTAAATACTCGAACATGAAGCACTTATATTGGTACTCCCTACTTCCCGTTGTGTTTTAGTGAATTGTTACAACACTTACAAGAAGTACTCGTAGAAGAAACTCTTCTCGTAGTAAGAAATGATGTTTTGTAGTGTTTCTTGAAAAGTTACCACTCATAAATGAAGTACAATGATCAGAAACACTTCACGTAGTTGGATATGATACTTTGTGGAGTTTTCTATAATAGTTACCACTCATAAATGAAGTATTCATATAAGAAACACTTATCGTAGTAGGTTAAGATGTTTTGTGATGTTTTATTTAATAGTTACAACCCATAAATGAAGTACTAATCAGAATAACTCATAAATTAAATACTCGGACATGAAGCACTTATATTGATACTCTATGTTTCTCGTTGTGTTTTAGTGAATGGTTACAACACATAAATGAAGGACTCGGAGAAGAAACTCTTCTCGTAGTAAGAAATGATGCTTTGTAGTGTTTCTTGAAAAGTTACTCCACAAAAATGAAGTACTTTGAAAAAACACTTCACATAATTAGATATGATGCTTTGTGGTATTTTCTGTAATAGTTGCCACCCATAAATAATGTATTCAGATAAGAAATATTTCTCGTAGTAGGATAAGATGCTTTATGATGTTTTCTTTAATGGTTACCACCTATAAATGAAGTATTTAGATAAGAAATACTTCTCGTAGTAAGATAAGATACTTTGTGATGTTTTCTTTAATGGTTATCATTCATAAATGAAGTACTAATCAGAATAACTCATAAATTAAATACTCCGACATGAAGCACTAATATTGGTACTCTATGCATCTCGTTGAGTTTTAGTGAATGGTTGCAACACTTAAATAAAGTACTCGTAGAAGAAACTCTTCTCGTATTAAGAAATGATGCTTTGTAGTGTTTCTTGAAAAGTTACCACTCATAAATGAAATATTATGATCAGAAACATATCACATAGTTGAATATGATGCTTTGTGTTGTTTTTTTTAATAGTTACCACCCGTAAATGAAGTATTCAGATAAGAAACACTTATCGTAGTAGGATAAGATACTTTGTGATGTTTTTTTATTGGTTATCACCCATAAAAGAAGTACTAATCAGAATAACTCATAAATTAAATACTCGGACATGAAGCACTTATATTGGTACTCTATGCTTCTCGTTGTGTTTTAGTGAATGGTTACAATACATAAACGAAGTATTCGTAGAAGAAACTCTTCTCTTAGTAAGATATGATGCTTAGTAGAGTTTTTTTGAAAGGTTATCTCTCATAAATGAAGTACTCTGATCAGAAATACTTCTCATAGTAGGATTTGATGTTTTGTGGTCTTATTTTAGTGGTTACCATCCATAAATGAAGTACTCAGATAAGTTACACTTCTCGCAGTAGGATGAGATGCTTTGATATATTTTCTTTAATGGTTACCATGCATAAATGAAGTACTCTGATCAGAATCACCCATAAATTAAGTACTCGGACATGAAGCACTCAGAGTGGTACTCTATGCTTCTTCGTTGGGTTTCTGTCAATGATTACAACACTTAAATGAAGTATTTGCAGAAAGAAAATCTTATGGTAGTATGATATGATGCTTTGTGGAGTTTTCTTCAAAGGTTACCACTGATAAATGAAGTACTTTGATCAGAAACACTTCTCATAGTAGTATATTATTCTTTGTGGTGTTTTCTTTAATGCTTACCACTTACCACCCATAAAAAATACTAATATAAGAAACACTTCTCGTGGTAGGATAATATGTTTTGTGATGTTTTCTTTAATGGTTAGCACACATAAATGAAGTACTCATCAGAATCACTCATAAATTAAATACTCGGACATGAAGCACTTATATTGGTACTCTATGCTTCTTCGTTGTGTTTTAGTGAATGATTACAACCCCTAAATGAAGTACTTGGAGAAGAAATTCTTCTCGTAGTAAGATATGATGCTTAGTAGAGATTTCTTGAAAGGTTACCACTCTTAAATGAAGTATTCTGATCAGAAATATTTCTCATAGTAGGATATGATTCTTTGTAGTGTTTTCTTCAATGGTTATCACCCTTAAAAAAAGTTCTTGGACATGAAGCACCTAGAGTGGTATTCTATTCTCCTTTGTGGTGTTTTCGTAGTAGGCTATGATGCTTTGTAGGATTTTCTTGAAACGTTAGCACCCACAAATGAAGTAATCCTATCTGAAACACTTCTCACAGTAGGATAAAATGCTATGTGGTGTTTTCTTAAACAGTCACAACCCATAAATGAAGTATTCTAATCAGAATCACATATAAATTAAGTACTCACGCATGCTATATTGGTACTTTCTACTTCCCGTTGTGTTTTAGTGCATGGTTACAAAACTTACAAGAAGTACTCGCAGAAGAAACTCTTCTCGTAGTAAGAAATGATGTTTTGTAGTGTTTCTTGAAAAGTTACCACTCATAAATGAAGTACAATGATCAGAAACACTTCACATAGTTGGATATGATACTTTGTGGAGTTTTCTATAATAGTTACCACTCATAAATGAAGTATTCAGATAAGAAACACTTATCGTAGTAGGAAAAGATGTTTTGTGATGTTTTATTTAAAGGTTACCACCCATAAATGAAGTACTAATCAGAATAACTCATAAATTAAATACTCGGACATAAATCAC
>CAXKVX010004050.1:0-22079 GCA_964058865.1 Eleocharis quinqueflora
GCAGATGCTCTGTTTTGGTGCAGTGTTGTTTGATAAGCAATCGGTTCGAATTTGTAGTACATTTTCAAAATTTCTTCCCCACGGCACAAAAATCATGGTGCCAGCATTTTAAAAAAAAGTCGCATGGTAGAAAATCTACCGTGCGACACAAAAAAATTTGTCGCACGATATATTTTCTTACGTTCTGGCCATTCGATAGAAATTTTTTCACCCTTAACTACTTTTATAAGTATCATTTTCGTTATTACCAAAAAAAATCTGCAACTGTAATTTTGAACTATTGTGCACAATTTTTTTTGTAGTGTGATATTGCACCAATTAAGGAAAATTTATTTGTATGAATTTATGGTGTTGTGCGCATATAGAAAGAGTTTTTTCAGTCACGATCATGTATATGTATAGAAAATATATTTGTGGTCGTGGTTGTGTATGATTTTTTTTTTTGTTTATGGTCATGTATAGAAAAGAATCAAAAGATGTTTGTGGTCGTGCGTAATAGTTATGTACTCTCAAAAGTAAACTAATTATCTTATATAGAGGAGAATGAAACTACTTATCGATAATAATATTTTGAATATTTTTCTCATTACCTTAAAGTATTAGACTCATTTGATAAAAAACACATATTTGGAATAATACATAATTTAGATGATAATGTTGAGAAATATAAAGTTAAATTTTGTCAGTAATACTCATGCATATATAATATTTTCAGTTATTGAGAATTTTCCCTTCAAAAGGTTATTTAAAAAGATTATTAACATCGTGTCTTAAAGTTTTAAATAGATATTAAAGATGATTGTTCCTGAAATAATGATATAGACGAAACAATATATAAATTGCTATCTAAGAACTTTTCATTAATTTCATAGGTTGCAAAATTGTGATTTAAGTCGAGATATGCACGTTTGGAAATAAAGGTGACTCGTTTGGAAATAGGCACGTATAATCACTCTCTCGTGTAATTTTCGAAATATATAGCCAAATCTAATTCAGGTCATACGCATTTGGCACTGTGATTTAAGTCGAGATAACTACAAAGTAAATATGATGAACATCACTTAAGTCCTTGTTGGTACAACTGGTGGACAGAATGTTGAAGAAATACGAAAAGAAAGAAATAAAAATTATGCATGCATATTAAGATATATGTAATCAATAAAATCACACTTGTCCATGTGGGAGATTGTTGGAATTGAGACGTCAAATCCAATAAATAAAGTTTAGACTACGTGTTATATGATTAATGTATCAAATATTGTCACTAATATTACATGTAGTAATATAAGATATGCCATAAATGTAATTAATTATAAAATGGCATAATACATATTTCGCTAAGTTTTGTATATGAATACATATAAAATTAAAGTGAATTAATTATAATTATTGATGAACCAATTATATTTAATTTAATTAATACCACTGTAAAGATCTCATGGATCATGTCATAATTTTTATAGATTACGAGATCTTAATAAGATCTCGAAAAGGATGTCGTGATATTTAAAGATGACAATATCTTGCCAAGATTTAAAAAAAAAATACTGAATCTTGATAAGATCTCAAGAAGATATGATATCTTGTTATGATTCCAAAAAGATACATGATCTTATCATAATTGCTGGATATTTTCAAGATACTAAAGATATTAGTATTTAAGTGTTGAATCTCCAAGTAATACGAGTGTTTTATGTGTGCATGTGTTGCACATGAGCTCTATTTTGTTTCCTCCATTAAAGATAAATACCTGAACTTTCATTCACGAGTTGGAGAAAAAAAAGAGCACATGTGTCTCCTTGAAAGGACTGGTAAGCGATTGATTCAAAGCTAAAGAAAAATGATAGCATAGAGTCTCATCTACTGATACTGCTTGAGAGACAGTCAAAACCAACATGAGGTGCCAAGTAAGTAATACTTCCACAACTTTTTTTATAATTATCTAGAGTTGTAACAGTTGTTTAGGATTTTAAGCAAACAAATAAATCGGAATTGAATTGCACCAACAAATATAATATATGATACACTGATAGTCTTTAAATAAAACTCAACAAATAATTGTCAACAAAAGAGGTAAGCATCAGTGGCGGAGCCACGTTGGTGTAGGGGTGTAGCTGAAACCCTAGAAAAAAATTTCAAAAATGACCATGTATATGAAACTTTTTTCAAAAAAGGCCAATTTTTTTGCATAAATGACCATATAATTTTTTTTCTAAAAATAACCATCATTTCGAACCACTGAAAAAACCCGTAAATCTTGAACTCTCCTGCCGAGAATCCTGAATCCCCCTGATAAGCATGTCATTTCGTAACGAAATATATATGAATCTAGATTAACACGAGAAAGAGAAACATCAGAAAATAGGTACCAACTCCAATCTGGTAGTCTTTCTAAATCAAGTGTACGTTGTATCGCTACATAAACTACTTTTAAAAGAACATATTAGAAAGAAAGAATGTAGACACGTAGTCAAAAGAAGATAAAGAAAGCACACCAAATAAAGTTTCTAGTTATGATAAGTATGAAATTCACACTTAATGCATGAACCTTCTTGATTAATTGCTAATTTTCCTATGATTGTGTAATTCATTATATGAATATTGGTAAATTCCTTAATAACTATTCTCTACATTTCGGTTGACAACTTTTCTACAAAGAGAAATCTTTCTTGCTGACTTTTTTATGATCATAAAAAGTATATTTAACAATGAAAAATGCTTGTATCTTTTGCATACATGTACAAATGCCTTCTACAACTTCTAAGGTGGTGTAACATACCACGGGCAAGTTGACATTGCAAAAAAAAAAAAAAATCATATTGTGTGAAATTACATTGAGGATTCTTTTTTTTACAATCTTCAGAAAAAATATAAACATACCACAAGCAAGATAATTACTTTAGTAAAATGGAAAGATTTTTTTTACGATAGAAGTTTGAAAGTTGTTATATAATAACAATTGTTGGGTTCAAATGGTCTATTTAATAGCTCAGATGATAACTAAAGTGAATTATTTTCAAAAAGTCATGAATTCAAATTTGATGAGCATATAATCTCATAAAAGACATTTGAAAAATAATAAATGTCGTAGTAATAGTAGGTTTCTTCTATAACGAAAATATTGGACCCACAATGCAAAAAATAAATCGGATAGTAGGATGAAGTTAGAATTAGATACATTCATAATTTCATGAGCGTATCATTTGATTGTATATTCATAATTTAAATTATTAGATCAATAAATTACGCTTTCTTTCTTACAATTTAATTTTTTTTTATCCATGTGATTTAAAAAAAGAAAAAGTGCATTATTGAACTAATGATTTAAATTATGAGTGCACCATAAAATAATGAACAAACTGGGGGCATAAATTTATCATAATAATAGAAATATGGTTGCAAACTGGGGACATGTATCGTATAAGCCTAGGATGCTATTCCTCCCCATGTTACTCAGCATGTGAAAAATCAAAACGGACAAATCTAGGAACATACGAGGGAATTTTATCGCTGTTGTCAATAAAAAAAGATGCCACTTTTTAGTTCACCTCTGCTCTCTGTGCTAATAAAATTCTATTATGGTCACCATATGACAGGTTCATTCCATATGCCATGGAATATGACCTGTTTAAACTTTTTGCCACCTTTCAATATGTGACATCTACAAGGAGCTTATCTGCTCAGGAAAGGAATATATTAATTTTGCTCATGAGAGAAATATATGGTTATTTTATATATGGAAGTTTTGAAAATAATTATAAATTTAGGATAGGATAATGAAATTTTAGTGTTTTTAAAAAAATGAATTTCATTTCACCACCTTTAATTTCTTTTTAGGATGTTAGAACTTAGAAGTAAAAAAAATAGTACAAAAAGCTCTTAAAAATGAAGCTAATGAAAGTTAAGAGAAGCTTACATTTCAAAAGTTAGCAAACTATACCTCCTATCCAAACTAATTAAAAAGAACCTTGAAATAACATTAGCCTACTTGCTAAACATAAAGCCCACATAAAAACAAAAACAAGTTGATACCAGTTTCTTGTATTTTCAAAGAACAAAAATACAAGAAACTTCTGGTATCAACTGTCTGTATTTCCAGCATAAGAAACTAACATGGAGTATGAAACTAAAACCAACAGATATCAAAATTGCTAGGGTTTACAAGTATATTTTTTGCTAAGATTAGCAGGAAGCATGCTAGTAGTTTTTTTTTTTTAATCTCATTTCTTCTTTGCAAAATTCAATTCCATCATCGTTGAAAAAATTGAAAGCAAATTAAAAAAAAGACTGAGAGACTAGTGAAGTACATACAGAATAGCACACGTATCCTCCAATAATTGCATATTATATTTTCTTATTCACAAATTTGTTTCAATAATTGAGTATCGCCTTATTTGGTCTTTGAGACGTGAATTCTGCTTTAGACGCAAGAAACGCTCATGTGCTCGAAATCTTGAATAGTTGAATGCTTATGCACGAGCATAGGTTCATCATACTTCATAGGCAATAGCCTCCATGCATGGGATCTTAATTGGGGTCTGCCAACATCAAATTATTTATGTACTTTCAAGGAACCAAAAATTGAATCCATATGCTATTGTTGGTTGCTCTCTTGACTGTTTGACTCGTTACAATAAATCTAAAATTTTGACAAACATGGTTCTAAGAGAAAATAAGACTTAAATATTATTTTATTAATTAATTGCTCCACTCCGATAAATTGAACGGCCCCGATCGATTTGTTAATTGGTTCCTCATTTCTCCACCTCAAAATAATATCCTTATTCTTCTGTCGTTCCTCTTATCTTGGCATAATTTGACCTATTACTTTTTTCAATGTTGAAATGTTTTTGAAAGTTAAGCTTGACTTTGGCCTCCATATCAACCCCAAAATGTCCCACCACATTCTCAAATCGAATTTCATGCCCCCACATAGAGGTGGAAAGACGAGCGGGTGTGGGCTTGAACGGTTAGTTTGACTGTCGACGATAATCAGATTGTGGGTCAGGTCGGATGAGATGAGTCGTATTTCGGATCGTTAGGTGTCGATAACTTTTTGGTCATGGATCGAGTCAGGTGAGATCGGGTCGATTTCGGATCGGTTTTGGGTCGCGTCGGTATTTTTTGAGTAACGGGTCGTATCGGGCGAGATCGGATTTGGTTTCGAGCCAGACTACATCGCCAACTTTCGAATCTTCGGTCAGGTCGGCGAAATCAGTTCGGATCGGATTGCACCAACAACTTTCGATTTTTATTTTGTATTTTAAGTTCGATTGGACAAGATTAGATCGCGTTATTGAATTGTGTTATTAAATCTTGATTTTTGTTTATGTTAATTTATTAGTAAAATTAGATTATGATGTAGTCAAGATAGAATTAGATTGATTTACAAGTTGTATCAGATCAAATCGGATCGGATCGGAACGGACCCGAATTCTTATATTTCGCTTCATCCTCAAAAGATAATTTTTTTTGAATGGTAATAGTTTAGGTTCTTTTGAAGTCGTATTCATTCTCTCCACTTTGTTTTTTCTTGATCATTTCATTTGATGCTCACATAGTCACATATGGCACTGAATATCATCAAATCAAATAGTTGGTGATTGTTTAAAAAAAATCGTTCAAATTTTATGTAGTATAGAATTAGTTCTCTTTTCACTTATAAAATTATACAGGATTCGTTTTTTTTTTCTTGATAAAATTCACTCTGAACAGCGAAAAAAACTTATGCTGACAAATTTGTTGGATAATGAAAATCATTCCTCCATATAGTTTCACTTAGTATTTAATGTTAAATCCTCTCTTACAAGATCATTGACTGTAAGACTTCATGTTATTGGGTTCACTAAATGATAGCTCTAGGGATTATTTGAAGTACTTATTTAAAAAAAATTCTAAACAAAAGTATTTCTCCGAGAAAGCTTGAGCAGAAAATTAACTAGTGAATGAGAAGAGAAAAAAAACAAGTAAAAGTTGGGCCTGGCCTCTACACACACACAAAAAAAACAGATCAAGGCCTCATGCTAGCAACTCAAAAAATGTTGGGCCGGAATTACGCTTATACCCAGCCCAAATTAACTACATGCTGCGTTCTCTATTATGATTCATTCTCTCTTTCAATGAAACAGGTTCATATTGGGCCGGAATTACGCTTATACCCAGCCCAAATTTGACCTTGCCGAAACAACTCTGTTATTGTTTTTCTTCTATTTTTCTTCAAAAGAAACTCTACAGGAAGCATCTGAAATTACTGGTACCATAGTTCACACGACATGCAAAAATTGATGGTACTTGTGCTACAGAGGTTGACAAAACCAATGCAGTTGTTGTGCCAGTAGCATCCGAACCCAAATATCGCTTGGTACTACTGTTTCAGGCAAGGTAACACTGTAACAGTACAAATACTGTTAGAACTTATCAAGGGATAGGATTGAATGATAGATGATGCTAGCACAGCTCAATGCGGATGTCTTTTCTGTGACAACTCATGAACAAATGTACTGAAATCCAGAGGAAAAGTAAAATATTACATTATAGAAGTTAAATTAAAGAGAAGATAGTTAAAAAATAAGCTTTCACGCATTCTGTTATTCTGTGTGTGTTATCAGTTTTATCACTCAGAATAACTGATGTCCATGCATCAGCATACATTTCTCAGAAGACGAAACGTGAATCTTTTGGAAAAAAAATATATCCGCAGTAGCATGGCAAAAATGGTTATTACTGTTCACTGTTACATAGTCTTGGATATTCTGATATGGCAAAAATTGATATATACGTGTCGTTTTTAATGGTGTTTTTAAGCTGCCAGATGAAGAAAACGGTCCCTTGCAATCTCTCATAGTCATAACAGAAATCTTTGCGGTATGACTATGAGATAAGAAACGGAAAAGCTAAAAAAAAAAAGAAGAGAAAAAACTAAAAAAAATTGTCCGGACAAATTCATCAGATTTCATCCGTCAATGCGAAAGCGTTAAGTTAAAATATTTTGGCATGAAATTCTCCATTTGATCATAATCTTATTTTTTTTTATGAACTAAAATATCCTTCAAACCAAAGAATGATACACAATGCTTGATTCTATAAGGACAATAATGTCATTTGTACAAATTATATATCGTAAGTATTATAAGACTGATTATTCACATATTGAAATCTCTCGTGACATTGCATTTTATTAGTTAGGAAAGAAAATTGAAAGTTGTGCCAACATATTTTAAACTATTAATATTTCTTGTACAAACTAATTTTCAAGCACGCATTTCATAGTCGCATTACCATACTAATGTATCAAATATTTTAAACTATTCATTATTTTTTAACTAAAAAATTAGTTAAATGCCACATAACTTTGACTATGACAAAGTAAAAAATTATAGTATTTTAAAATACTATAGAATCATACTATTGATCAATAATTTCTGCCAACAATTTACAGTTACAAGAAATGGACGAGTTAGTTAATTTGTAAATATATATATATATATATATAAAAATATATATATTTTATTTTCTGATATTTTGGTTAGACGTCAAATCAAGAAATTAATGAAACGGTGCAATATTCAACCCTGCTTTGTAATTTTGTTTTGTTAATTATTTTTTCATGCATTTAATTTGAAGTTCAAAGATCCGCATTTACATATATTTTTCAAAATATAATTGATATTTGAGACTGATGTATTTTCTCAAAACTATTGTCTTATAAATTTTATGGGACCTACACATGATACAAGAACTAATTTTTATGGAACCTATATCATAGTTAGGAGAATTTAAACTAAGTTGTTTTTGTCTGTTTTTTGATAACGTACATTTTATGAAATATTGCTATACGAATTGCATAAAAAATATCTTTTATTTTGCTGATGATTTTTTAAATATAACATTGGAAATTATGCAATGTAGGTATAAATTTGAATTACTATCCAAAATATTAAAATATTTGTTTGATCTCTGGATTGAATGTGTTAATTCTTCCATTCAATTTCAGGTATTTTACTCTCCTCTCTATTGTTGTCTTGAAAAAATCCTCCATGATGCCGTTACGTCGACTCAACAACCGACTAGAAGCAATATGACAGATTCAGAAATAATCTGATGCAACCAGAAAATATATGTGTTTACCTTCTCAAATTTGGCTAAGTATCAAGTATCGTGTATCAGGTAGCTATGTTTGTGCGTTCACCCAGGCTAAATCGCAGTGACGCATAAGAGGCGTAAGCAATCGTTAGAGAGAGCTTCAACAATCTTAACAAGCGAAATCAAATTTCAAAAAATTCGCTCAAAGAAATAGGAAATAATACTGGTAAAGTGTAATATGCTCTCTTTCTTATGTTAAGTTTCATTTCTTAGCATATGTGCTTCTAGCATTTTTATCTTTAGTTTTTCTTATGTTAGTATCATTGAAGCAAACTAAATAATTAAGCTCATGTGATAATTCTGATTTGTGACACTTTATTTGTTTTTTGGGATTTTATTGTCTGGATCAGTTTCTTTCTTATATTTATGTTGACAACACATCAATGATACCTAGAGAATCATCATCTAAATGAAATTGTTGTGCAGTGCATGTATATGTTATATTGTTATGTAGTTGAAAAATAAATACGCGCGAAAAATTGTAAAAGCACTTCTCCAAGCATTTATTTTTAATACAACTAATTGACGAGAACACGTAATTTTGAATATGCGTCAAATAATTCACAAAAATGTGATACACGCAAAAATAGTATTTGATCAACACGCAATTTAAATGATTCTTTTTCATTCATAATGTCTCAGTTGCTTGGCACAGATACGATTACTAGTACATACATACATACATACATACATACATACACTATCATAATTTTGGTTATTAACGTGATTAGATATGTTTTCTATGTGGCAAAATCACTTTCACGAAAATAAACTTTTTTGCGTGAATTTATCACGAAACAAACTATGGACGGAAAACAACTATTCATTTCAACGAAAATAATCTTTGCTCTCACTAAAATAATCTAATTTCTCAAATATTACTCTCTCTTCCACATCCACAAAAAAGCACTACCCACGAAAATACTCCAAAAATTTTAATCGAGAAAGTTCCCTCCATAACTTCGCAGAAATTTCCATCCATCTTCTCCCAAATATTACTTCTAAATATTACACACTATCTCTCCCTTCTCCAACATTTCAACAGAATCTCTCCCTTCTCTTCCTTTCCTCTTACAATAACTTATTCGATTTTTCTTCTTTTCCTCTATTCTCCAAAATCAAGCACAAGTCAATAACAGGTGCGCGATGCACTAACAAGGTTTCTTGTGCTGACATTTTGGCTCTTACAGCCAGAGATGTTGTCTTTCTGGTAAAATTTATTTCATATGTCGATACTTTTACCATGTTAGGTGGTTCTGAATTCAAATTAAGTTAGAAGTTGATACTAAGTTTAAGATTGTTGTAAACAGAATGATGGGCCTTCATGGGGAGTGGAGCTTGGGAGTTATGACGATAAAATATCAAATCATAAACGCGTCTTCCTTCCTCATCCTGACCATTCTTTTAATGTGGTCACAACGATTTTCTCAAGATTCAACCTATTTGTGACAGATTTCGTCGCCTTGTCAGGTTACTCATGGTTACAACGTGTAAATTTTGAACCATCATTTTGGTTATTTCTCAACCACCATTTTGGTTATTGCTCGTGGTTATATCTGTGACTGATTACAACGTGTAAAATTTTTTATACAAGTTTATTTTTTATTTTATGCAGTTTAAAACATCTAAATTTTGATGATATTTGCTTGTAAATGATATTATGACAAATAAAAGTTGGTTCATAAAATTGTGCAGCAATAGTAAAATTCATTGATAGAATAATGGTTATACTGCAAAAAATAATACATTTACTAACAAAAATAATGGTTCTACTGACATAAATAATATCATGACTAAAATAATGTTTTCCATAATTCTTAAAAAATACAATAATATATAATAATTATGTTGATAATATAATTATTTTCGTGTTAACTTTTGAAGTATTTCTGTGGTAATTTTTGAATTATTTTCGTGCAAATACTATGAAAATGTGTAATGCTAACTATAAAAATAAAAACATGCGACTTCACAAGCAAATTTATTTTCATGCTTAGTTCCACAGAAAAAGAGTATTTCCATGATATTTCATAGAAAAATGTTTTTTTTAAGAGAGTAGTTTCATTGATCTATTTTCATGATTATTTTGTCTTTTTCATTCTTATTCCCACACAACAACTATTTTTCTATGCTAATATTTAAAATTCTAGTAGTGATACATACATACACGTACGTACGTGCTGCATACGTACAATGCGTTCACGCGTGTGATGGCAATTAATTTGATATATCCTTCGGATTTAATGCGAATGTAATGTCCTTATTTTAGGTGTTGCTACCAACAAAAGCTATGTATCAGAGACAATTACTTCCCTCACGTTTTGCAGGACGATTCATGTCAAATTGACTGAGATAAATCATGCGTTTCGCCCCCCCTTCACGCGAATATTATTTTATACTGCTCAATCTGATTTTTTACTGTATCGCTTGGATAAAAAATCCATGCAAATACATCATGGCAGACGAAATGTATTTAATTCAAAAGGAAAAAAATACATCATGGTAATATAAATATTGTAACTTCTTTACTTGAATGAAATTCAACTCGTGCATTTTATTAATTTTCTTTTGTGCACGTGATTAGTGGCGAATTTAGATTTTTAGTTAGGAGTAGACACAATTAATTTGCCTATAATAATATAAATTGTCAAAAATATTGAATATATTTGTATGTTTTACATAATTTGTTTGTCTCTCTCTCTTTCTAAAATTTATCTAACGCTTCATTCAAGTATTGTCTTTATAAATAGCAAAATAAGAGAGATTATAAGCAATAATAGAATTTGGTTATCAAAATTGCACAACAAATAAGGATGAAAATAGATAGATGTGGAGCGAGATAGTGAATATAATAGGATTATATTAGTGGGGTATTGTGTCGATAGTAGAGATTTGCTAATTTTGCAATTTTATTGGATTTTAAATTTAATTCATGAGTGTATAGATTAATATAGACTTATAGATAGTGAGTCTGTAATGATGATTTTTTGTGTTTGAATTTTGTACTTCTTTTTTCTATGAAAATGGAAGTGATAGACGCTCCCTGCTTATTTAAAAAAAAAAAAAAACAAATTGCACTACCTTGTCATATTCTAAATGCATGTGAACAATAACAAACAACTAAAGAATCATTAATTAAAAGTACTATGAGATATCATGTATCTATTAAAGTATTATTTTCATCTTTTGACAAGATATTGTTTCAATGGTAACTCCAGAAATATTCTCATGAGAACCTATGTTGTGGTATGTTGTTGTGTCGCAAACTTACATCATCTACACATAATTAACAATTGACTATTGAGCAATTAATCACTAACATGAATAATCAAGTATTGAAAAAAGACAAAAAATGGAATTAGCAACCTCATGAAATCAGGCAAAGCACAAAACCAAACGGAAGTATTGCCAGATGTAGCCGTAAAATTAAAGAAAAAATGATAGAAAAAAATTCTCTAAACTAGAATCATATACGAAATTGAGTAGAAGAAATAGGCAAAACGCTAAAATCTCCTGCATAGATTCTCTGATTACTGAAAGCAGTTAGGCAAGCGGCACAATTGGAAGTAGGCATAGATTCGCCACTGACTTTAAGCAGAGTGAGGAGATAGGTATAGTCGGTAGCAGAGTGAGAAGGAAAGAAGAAGGCATGGTCAGAGTCTGTGTAACGTGGCGAAATTAGAGGAAGGTAGGATCAGAACTAAACAGAGTTTGCAGAGCGAAGACTGAGATTTCTCAGGAACAAGCACTGGAGTTCTCCAGGAGTAGGCACTAGACTTCATTGGATAAAATTTAATTTAATTTTCTAAGCTTTATAAAACAAAATTTAAAATTCAGAGGTAGGCACTTGCCTACCCCTGAGCCTATGTACATCCGCAAGTGCACGTGATATACTTTTTCAGTGGATAAATTAGAAACGAAATTTCCCAAATCCCAACACGAGACATATCAAGATCTCCCCCAAAAAATAAAATAAAATAAAAACTAAAGAGGTTTCATATATATAGGTGAAGGAGTCTACAGAGGTTAAATAAATAAATAAATAAAAATTGGTCGGACTGTTGTCACCGTTCGATGTGTGGCACCGACCGTTGTGAGGCTTGGTACCGGCCAATAAAATCTAGTTTGGTCCCGCAAGGGTATGTAGAGCCTAATTTAGTCCTGTAACGGCATGTAAAGCTCAGTTTGGTCCCGTAATGGCATGTAAAGCCTGATTTAGTCCCGTAACGACATGTAAAGCCCAGTTTGGTCCCGTAACGGCCTGTAAAGTCTGGTTTAGTCCTGTTACGGCCTGTAAAGCCTATTTTGGCATGGTAACAACTTGTAAATCCCGTTTTGGCCTAGATTTTAACCCAACCAATTGAGTGTATACATATATTGTATAATTGATGAAATAATAAACATGTGCAATATATAAATGTGCATATGTATTTTGCACAGGTGGAAATGTACAAAGGTGTTTTGTAAAGGCACCAAATTGTGCAAATGTGTTCGATACATGTGTCAAATATACAGAGGTGTTCTATAAAAGAACCAAGTGTACAAATGTTGATGAAATGTTGTCATTATCATCAAATATACGGTATACACTTTCTGGAGGCTGCTGCGGTTTACTACAAAACTTGAGAATACAGATAACAGAGTTTTTTTTTTAATACAGATAACAGAGTTAGAGTTATGTTACCCCTGAGAATAACAACGGATATATATATATATATATATATATATATATATATATATATATATATGAGCTATGCTATTATGCTTCAAGAAGCAAAAGGGAGTTATGCTTCACATATTCTCAATCATTCGATTTCATCATGACCAATCCTGAACTGTGGACCTAGAAAACTTGAAAACTGAAAGTCAGTATACCATCTTAACCAGATTTCTTAAGAGATTAATTAAGTCAGCGTTTGAGAAAATCCTAAAGATATTTATTTTTTACGAGATATCGAAGCCGAATTCCAACCGAGTTAGAAACTTCTTATGAACGACTGGCGTAATACTGCTAGAAGTTCAATCTATCTAGAAGCTCTAAAGGCAACCGAGACGATTGAAGAACCCGCCAACGGCTTCCTAAAACCAGCCGAATTCGCGAAAGGAGCCACAACAGCATTGATCAAGCAGAATAACACAATAATCCAACTGCTGGTCAAAATCAAAGAAGACCTTGAAGACTGTAAAACCGCAGTCAAAAGGCTAGAGGCAGCAAAAACCAAAGTGCCTGAAACAAAAGATCTTACACAATCTATAAACGAACTCCAAAAGGGCTTACAAAAACTTAGCCTTGGTGAGCCTAGTGAGAAAAAGATCAAGAAACCAACCGGCCAGTTCTTTGTGTTCAAAAACCCAAAAGAAATATTTGACTCAGTTAAAAAACCAAAAATGAGCCAAACAAGAACTGAAACTATGAGCAGGCCAAGCATATCTGGAGATTCTAACCAAAATTCGACAATAGAAGACCAGATAAGGGGCTACAGACTGAGTAGTCGCCTAGCTCATGAAGCACAAAGAAGAGTACCAGGCATGAGGCGTTACAGGAGAAGTCTCGAATCACAGTTAAACCCGGACGCAAAGCTCAACCTCTCTCAATACAGAAGGGCTCAACAGGTTCCAGCTGAAACTCTACATCAAGCTGGATGGTCCGAAAGAAATCATAGAGTATATCAACATTACTCTGATGAGATGGTACTTGTGGTAGATGGAGCTCAGGTGGAGCTACCATTTATATCACAACAGAGCTACAACCAACTGGTGCAAGAAGGCTTACAACATTTGCATATTGGTCTTGTGATGATAAGACTATATGCACTCCATAGAAGAAATGTTGGGGTTAACGCCCTAGTAGTACTGAGAGATACAAGGTGGTCCGATGATAGGGCCATAATCAGCTCCATGGAAATAGACTTAACAGGTGGCACGCAACTGGCGTACACATCACCAGACATGACCTTAAGCATCCACGATTTCAACAATCACATACAAGTCGTGTTGCAAACACACGGCTACGATGGATGGCAAGGTGGTGAAAGCAACCTCCTACTCTCTATATCACTCATAGGGAGGTTATCAAACACAAGCCACACAAATTTCAGATACAATGTTGAAAGAGTGGCAGAACATCTGGCAAGCAGAGGAATTAGAGCGATTCCAGGCCAGATGAGATCAACTGAGGAGTTAAGGGGAAGACAATGGATCATACGGCCAGCAACAACACCAGCCATACAAAATCCTCAGACAGCAAGAATAAGGACCAGAACTAATGGGTCCTTAGCAGTGAGATTTGGTGGATATTCATCAACCGCACCACCAGAAGAGGCAACAGTAGGCCAAGTTGATGAAGAAATTCTAGAAGAAGAATTAGCCCTGATGATGTTCTGTGACTGGCACGAGTCATAGGATGAAGATGAAGATGATGATGAGCTCGAAATGTTGCAATTATTGGCAGCATTACCAAGAGAAAAACAGTCGGCTGAAGAAGATGCCGGACCTATCTGGGATGAATACAACGATTCCAGTGAAGAAGAATGGGTAAACCCATTCTCTCAGAAGGATGGTGGGGAAGAGGTCAAAGCCGAAACCGTTCTGGCGGCAATGGAATACCTGTTGCTCAAAAACCTCGATTCAAAAATTGAAACGATTTTCTCGACCAAATCCACCGCAACTGGACCAAGTAGACCTCAAGAACCGATGATGGGACTCCCAATGTATCCACCAGGAAGTTTGAGGCAAAATCAACAAATGAATGTCCCAGAAATAAGAATGAGGGTAAACAAATTCAAGGGAGGATTTGCACAACAGAATAATGAAAGATTCAACCTACCCTCAGCACAAGCAAGCCAAGGTGCTATTCTTGTACTGCCAGAAGATATAGGCCAGTACAATGATGTGATTTCCAGATGGGGGTCAATCACATTAAACTTTGTTAACAAAAAGAATTGGGCAGACAATAAAAGCAAGGTGATTTACATTGAGAATTTACTGGGAGAGATAGAGAAAAAGACATGGATACAATGGCGAATGGCATACCCCCCAAGAGTACGAAGAACTGGTGAACATTGTCGATGATCCTCAAAATGTCATCTCCCAAGTTAGAAGAATAATCCTACTTGAGGACCCTTACCAAGGTTCGACAGTGAAGCAAGATCAAGCCTATAATGATCTTGAAAGATTGGCATGCAACAACATGAAGGACCTGTTTGATTACATGAATGATTATAAGGTCCTAGCAGCCAAGTCGGGGCGTATGTATACTAGCCCTGAACTATCAGAGAAATTTTTCAGAAAGATGCCTCCTTTGATAGGAAAAGAACTTGAAAAGGCATACATGGAGAAATACCTAGGAAGCACCGTAGGAGTACTGCCGAGAATAAATTTCTCATATCAATACTTGGCAGAACTGTGCAAGAGAGCCGCGCTGCAAAGAAGCTTGAAGGACTTGTCGTTCTGTAGCAAAATCTCAATCCCAGGCTACTACCAGGAAAACAAGAAGTATGGGATCAGAAAGGCTAAAACCTATCGAGGAAAGCCCCATGAGACTCATATTAGGGTATTTAAGAGAAAGAACGCGGATAAAGTTAGAAAATACAAATGCTTTATCTGTGGCGAAGAAGGCCACTTTGCTCGTGATTGTAAAGGAAAGCAAGGCAACATTGCTAGAGCTGCAATCGTAGAAAATCTTGATCTTGATGAAGATTGGGATATACTATCAGTAGAGCAAGATGAACCTGATAGTGATGCTATATGCTCACTTTCAGAGGGGGAAATTGGTAATGCCAGAACCGTAACAATGGAGTTGGGCGATACACCATTTGAAGCAATCTTTATGATCCACGAGGAGACACCAACTTGGAGAAAGCAACCTAATTTACCACAAGAAATGAAGGAATGTTTACATTGCTGGGAAGATAACAGCGAGGTACAACAAGGTTGTGAACGATGTAATTGCTGTTTAGAAACAACAAACAACAAGATGAGGGCTCACTGCACAAAATGCAAGATGACTGTGTGCCCCATGTGCTCAAGATTCATACTAGGAAGAAAAATCCTAATAAGAACTCAAAGCCTAAGCCCTTATGATAGCAAAAATGAGCTAATCAATGAGCTCCTGAGCTACATACAATATCTCCTAGCAGAAAATGCCACATTAAAGGATCAATTGTGGGAAAATGAGCTAGTAGCGGACATGGCCAAGCTAGATATCAAAGGCAAGCGTAAGGTGGTGGGAGAAGAGGTACAAGTTGATTCAGATGATAGTGATGAAGTTCCAAACCCAATCCTACTTACTCCGAAGACCAACCAAAACCTGATAATCAAAGAAATGGCCAACAAGCTCTCAGATGACGAGATTAACACTGCAGTACCAGACCCAAGAAGAGGAAGAAGAGTTATCAACAGACTCTATAATATCGAACTGCAGATGGAAATCCCAGGGGTGAAAAATTTCAAAGTTCAAGCAATTCTTGATACTGGCGCGACGGTTTGCTGCATAAACCAGGAAGTCGTACCCCCAGAAGCACTAGAACCAAGTGCATACCCTATTCAAATTAATGGGGTAAATTCTCAGCAAATAGCCAACCTGAAGTTGAAAAATGGGCAGATGTCGATCGAAGAAAATAAATTCAGAATCCCGTTTACATATTCATTTCCAATGGGCAAAGAAGGAGGCGTTCAAATGCTAATTGGATGCAATTTTATTAGGGCTATGTAAGGAGGGCTCATAATTGAAGGTCAAATGGTTACTTTCTATAAGAATGTAACCGCAATAGCTACCAAAGTTGACGCTGAGATGATCTCACAGGCAGCAGTCGAAGAACTAGACCTCTCAGAATTGGAGTATATTGAGGTCAAGGAGGTTGTTGCATACAACTGTGGTGATGAATCACCATGGTTCAAAAACAGATTCAAAAACTTGCTCAACAGACTGAAGGAGCAAGGATTCATTGGCGAAAATCCTGTTAAGCATTGGATGAAAAACCAGGTGACGTGCAAGCTGGATATCATAAACCCAGACATTACAATTCAAGACAAGCCACTAAAGCATGTTACACCAGCCATGAAGGAGCAGTTTGAAAGGCATGTACAAGCATTACTGAAAATTGGAGTAATCCAACCCAGCACAAGCAGGCATAGAACCATGGCCATAATGGTGAATTCGGGCACAACCATAGACCCGATTACGAAGAAAGAAGTCAAAGGGAAGGAGCAGATGGTCTTCAATTACCGCACCCTCAATGACAACACACACAAGGACCAATACAGTCTACCAGGCATTAACACCATTCTGAAAAAGGTCGGCAATAGCAAGATATTCTCGAAATTCGACCTAAAAAACGGATTTCATCAAGTTGTCATGGATCCAGAGTCAATACCTTGAACGACATTTGTGGTACCTGGAGGACTCTATGAGTGGCTAGTCATGTCATTTGGTCTCAAAAACGCACCAGCAATTTTTCAGAGGAAAATGGACAACTGCTTCAGAGGTACTGAAGACTTTATAGCAGTTTACATTGATGATATCCTCATTTTCTCCGAAACTGAAGAGCAACATGCCAAACATCTTGAGAAGATGCTCGCGATATGCGAAAAATGGGGATTGGTGCTGTCTCCCACAAAGATGAAGATTGCAGTAAGGGAGATCGAATTTCTCGGGGCAATAATCGGTGACAGCAAGATTAAATTACAGCCCCATATTATCAAGAAAATAGTTCAGTTTGATAGTGATAAGATGAAAGAAAAAGCTGAATTAAGATCATGGTTAGGCATACTGAACTATGCAAGGAGTTATATCCCGAACTTGGGAACTCTCCTTGGGCCACTTTATTCGAAAACCAGTCCACATGGTGATAAGAGGCTCAAAATATCAGACTACCAGTTAATCAGCAAGATCAAAGAACTGGTACAAAACTTGCCTGATCTCGAATTACCACCACCCGGTGCTTATATCATTCTTGAAACAGACAGGTATGGAGGGATGGGGTGGAATTTGCAAGTGGAAGAATAAAAAGAATGATCCAAGAAGCACAGAAAGGGTATGTGCTTATGCAAGCGGGAAATTCCCGGTAATAAAATCAACCATTGACGCCGAGATACACGCATGTATGGAAACAATGAAGGCATTAAAGATTCACTATCTTGATCAACAGGAGATTACTCTCTGCACTGATTGCCAAGCCATTATTAGTTTCTACAATAAATCGGCACAAAATAAGCCATCAAGAGTAAGGTGGATTAATTTTGTTGATTTTATAACAGTTACAGGAGTACAAGTAAACTTCGAGTATATTGATGGGAAGCTTAATGTATTCGCTGATGCTTTGTCAAGGCTAACTGCTAACATGGTGTACACCAGGAGCAGTGAAATAACTGATGCGTTCCTATTAAGCCTTGAAGAAGTAATTGATGAAGTTACTCAGGCACCAAATGAGGAGATTTTCATTAATCTGTGCCAATTAATGGAAAAGATTTCTTTTCTGTTAGAAAGAAATTAAAAGAGATTTGATGCGGAAGTGGTGGACCACTGAAACAAATAACCACATTTATCTAATAAGTGTGTTATCTTATTTTTAATTTTTACAGGTATGGAAGGCTTAAGAATGATTATTATTAGCAGCGAGCCCAATAATGTTAAGCGAGCTTTCTTTGAAGCAGAAAGATGGGAAAACTTATGTGGGCAAAATGCACAGCTCGCAAGGTATTCCCAAACCACTGAAGATACATTTGTTCAATATCCACGAAGCATTGAAGAAGAAGGGGCTATGACAGTCAGGTTGTCAGAATTATACAAAGACCAAGCTTACAAGGCATGCACTCAAGTAGAAATTCTCATAGCAATGAAATACTTGCAAAAGACAAGACTTGAGGCAATGGCAACTAATGACAATTGGGCCAGGGATGCTCTAGGCATTGTGGATACCAGCATAAGGGCATTGATTGACTGCCATGATATCCTATTGAATAATTATATTAGCTTCCATTATTAAGGACTAGCTTGGTGGGGTTCTACGGATAACCACTAGCTTTTTAGAAAGTATAATTTTCTGGATGCCTCCTTAGTGTGCTAGAGCATCTGCTTTATGAGTGGAGTTTTACTTTATTCTTGTAGAGATGTCGTCTAGTGTGCCGACGCATCTTTTTCTTTGAGTGGAAGACACGAGTAAGTGGAAACCTCTTTATTCGCATGACGATGGGGCCCAATGAGCACCCGATGCAATAATAGAGATTCTCTTCTCAAGTCTATATATTGTAACATCTTATGAAGTTGTAAGCAGATCAGAACATATCTGAAAGCTTATTTCTTCCAGTTAAATAAAACAATCAAGTTTCTAGCTTTTAAATTTCTCTAAGTCTCAAGTTTCCAGTACATAATTTGTCCGAGAGCTTGAGCCGATCTATATTCCGCGCGATTACCCGTTGGTATCAGAGCCTGAAGTTGTTCCTTTTGATTTCTGGTTAGTAATGGCTTTCTAAATTCTTTCATAATTTCTAGGAAAACAGGGATGAAACGGTCATAAAATTAAGTTGAGAAGGGAGAAGGGTTAATTAAAACCGAAAAGCTTGAAGTTTGGGAGACGTGTACTTAGTGTAGGCGATAAAGAGGGAAAGAGTATCCAAAGGAGGGGAATAGTACCATTACATTCGTAATATTAAGAAGACACCCAAATGAATGGCTAGAAAGTTTTAATCTAACGGTTTTAAAAGCATGAAGCACGAGATCCATCTACTTCATGAAGCACGATAGCATCTCCCTATATATATATATATATATATATATATATATATATATATATATATATATAATTTGGCTGGGATGCTACACGTAGTTAACGATCTAATTTGCTACGATATTTTTGTCCGTTCGATTTGCTCCAGATCTTTTCGCTGATGCAGCACTTGATGATTTAAACGGAAATGAAATTGTAACGAGGATCCTCTCCATTAACTTTTGAAATTAATTTATCATTTCTCCCAATCGATCTCTTCTCTTCCTCCCCTCAATCTCTCGATTCAACGTCTCAACCCTCCTCGATCATATCCGGTGTTTACAACCCATCTCTGATCTGATCTGACATCTCCCATTTCTCTCTCGACCTATAGACCCATTGATCGATGCAATCCGACTCCTCTACAGGTATGTGTCAAGCAATGACTAAACCAAATTGGATCTGAACTAAGATTTAGATCAAGTCTGATCCAAATTGGATTTCCTTTTTGTGCCATATGTTGCTTTTCTCTTCTTTCCCCTTTCTACCCTTTACTTTCCTACAATGCAAGAGTGACTGCTCTAGAGAGCTTGCATGTACGACAATTCAAATTGGTGTTGAAAATTATTGAATTTTCTTACCCAACTAAGAAACCCAATCAATTTTGGTCATAATGTAAAGTGCTGGGTCATTTTGTTTCCAATTTGAGATATATCAGATACTTTTGTATATCTTATCAGTACTGGAATGCTACCAAGCAACATATCTATATACCATGAAGTTTCGCAACACTGAAATGCAACCAACTGCAATTCTTTTGGTGCATAAGCTGGATACACAAATATGGACTACCAGGAGTAATAGATTGAAAAAGCTTGCAGGTTGTTACTGATGCTTTTAGGCCTCCAGTTTTGGTGTTATGAAATAGATTTGTCTTATATCTTAAATTCACATTAACTTAAGTTGCTTTATATTAATGTTCAACGATTAGTCTTTTTTTGTCTTCTTTTTATTTAGGATGAAACTGGTAAAAAAATTGTACCACTGAACTTGGCATGAATAGTGTAACTAACGAAGTAATAAAGTATATACTCAAAAGCACTAGAAAGACACTTATTTATGCTCACATTGCAATAGATTTATTGTTGTTGTAGAAATACAAGTGCATAAAATCAATGTCATTAATACAGATACAATCAAAGAAGCGGTATCTCATTTTACAAACCTTACCCATATAAGCTTTCAATACATGATCCCGTAATAAGATGTCATTCATTACATCATTGTCAATAATCATATTGAACTTTCTAAAAAAAAAATAATCTTATTGAACAAAATTTTGACCAAAATGAATATGTTTGAATGATAATCACATAAAACTTGGAAAATTTCTTTCCTAAAGAAACAAATAAGCCTTGTAAACTTCAAAGCAACTTGATGTTACGAATGTCCTTATTAAAATTCTCCTGAAAATAAAAAAGAAGAAGAAGATATATCTCAATCTATGAATACAAACAGAAATCTCACCAATATATATTTTAGGCATTATTTTCATAAGGCTGCATATTTCTAAATTTTTACATAGGAAAAAATTGTTTATCTCGAAAAAAAATTGTATCCTTAGAGTACAAGGTGATTGCATAAGTTAATTTGGTTGGATACAGAAAAAAATAAGATGACAATTTTAGGTTAATTGGAAGTTCAATATTACAGTGAGAGAATAATTTTGAAGTGACGAAATATATAACAAAAATAACATAAGATGAAGTCAGCTTTAGATAACAAACATTTCTCATGACTAAGCCACAACAGGTAAATCATCACTGGAGTTCGATCATTCCTTTTCAGTTGTTTAGATAAAAAATAGACTACAAAAAAGATTTCTAAAGACTATTGTCAATTAAGCAGAATAAAATACTTAAGAGGCGTCAACTGGAGCAGGTTCAAGTTCTTTGCATAGTCCAAGTCAATTGGGATTCTTAAAAGTAAAAGAATATTCATTCTCATGCATGAAGTCTTATCTACAGCCTACAGGTACACAATGGTCAAGATTTACAAAATTATCTGATAAACCTCAAATTGGGAACAAAAGGACCCAATATCTTTCATTATGACCAAATTGATGGGGCTAGGCTATTCTTAGTTGGTACCAATAAGAAAATTATGTATTTTTCAGCACAACCTGAACTGACATGCAAGCTCTCCTGAGTAGTCACTCTTGCATTGTAAGAC
>CAXKVX010004051.1:0-24620 GCA_964058865.1 Eleocharis quinqueflora
AGGAATATAACTGTATTTCTAATTCGAAATCTTTAAAATTATATATTTATTAAAAAAACTACATATAAAAATGTTCATACAAAATGTATTAGGATTAAACATTTTGAAAGTTTTATTTTTACTTTATAGTCCTTGATCGGATTTTTTTTTGTCTTTTGAGAAAAATGTATTAAATGCTTCACGTACTAGATATAAATATTTTTAATTTATATTGAAATAGCATAAATTATAAACACTCCTGAAATGCAAATAAGATATACATAATGAATATTTTTTTCTTTATTGAAGAAAATAAATGAAGCTTCATCATTAGTCCGCATGTTTGATCCATATTGGGCTAATCTTTTTATTTTTTGACAAATCACGATGTATGTGCAAAAGTTATTAAAGCCCAAATAGGCCCATAATAGGATTGCCTCTCTTTCTAAGGGACATCTTAGCCCAAAAATATTGGATCAATATTCGATGGGATATTAGCAGAGTGAAATAAAAATCGAATAATTCACATAATTATAAAATTCGTGAAATTATATAAATAATTTGATTATTATTTAATTAAATTAAAAATTTTATCTGATGTGAATTAAAAAATGTTATACTTTTAGTTAAACAACTAGAAAGTAAAAACCAATCATTGAGAATAAATACTTGCCATACATCAGCAACGAGTCTAATACAAAATTTTATACCAAATCAGAAATCAAAGATAGATAGCGCCACGTTTTACAAATAAATCAACAAAATATCTGCATACCTGAACTACTACTTGCTCTGAGTTTTGCATTGCGCCAAACCTTTTGACCCGTATGGGATTGGAAAGTGGAGCATGTAGAGGCCAAGTGGAACGAGATTTTCAACCGCGCAACATCGATACTGTGCGTGTTGCACAGCAAATTTCAGTCTTTGATTTGCATCGAGATTCGAGCAAGCTAAACTTTATAATAACAGACCCTTTGAATCAAATTTGGATCGTCCGTACCTTATAGCGCAGAAAATCTGAACCTTCCGTCGATGCTGCGCGGTAGAAAAATAGCTTCCTGACCAAGTGTCCAATCAATCATCAAGCACTAAGGTAGGTTCTCATGACTGCGGATCAAATTTGAGTTCGCAATTTGTTTAAATCGTTAGATTGTTTCAATATTCGTACCAATTTGTTGAATATTATCAAAATTTATATTTTTTCAATTACTGATGCAAATTTTGACGCGATTCAATAGTTTTAAGAAATTAGAAACTAAAATTTGATTTTCAGTGATGTGAATCTTTCCTCCTTCCATCAATCAATGGGTATTATATGTAGGTCCAATGCTCTTCACAAATTTACACGGACCTAAAAAATGATTAGAGAATTGTTATATACTTTAATTTTTATGATATTGCTTAACTAATATTGTTAATTCACAATCATATGAGGTTTAAAAAAATAAGTACAATTTTTTATTTAAAATATGATGATAATGATCATGATGACGACGACGTTGGTGATAGAAAAAGATTCTCAATTTTAAATTTGTACGAAAATATCAAGTTGATGTTAAAACGATCATTTACTTATATTTGATTTTTTGAAATAATTCTCGTGTTGTGCAAATAGAAGTTTAGAAATCAATTTTTCTTTTAACAAACTTCACTAGCATTTTTATTTTAAGTTCGTGAATTAATTGGTGTAAATAAAAATTAAAAAATTTCAACTTTAATTGTTTTGTAAAAATTTGATAACAAAAAGTTGAATTTTCTGTTATTAATATCAGTTGAGAAAGTTAGATATCAAAATTCAACCAATAAATACAGGTCTCTGTTATTTCGTTGCTGATCATCCGATCTATACGGACGACATAGATGAACTGCACGGAGCCCGTTGTATTATATAAGTTATTTACTAGATCGAAAATAAATGATCAGATATAAAATAACATGATCCTGTTCGTTGTTCCTTCTGTCTTCAGTCTTCACTCTTTTCTTGAAATAAAAATAAAAATATATGATGATTCAATTACAATGGTTAAAGTAATTATGCATATTATTGTGATAAAATGAAGGTTAATCGTCTGATTGTTTTAAATATAAAAGAAAGTCATTCATTCAGTTTTTCAACATGTAACATTTTACGTTACATATATCATCTTTGACACTACATCTAATATGTGTCTTGAAAATAACTTTTATAAAGAACGGTCCTTTATTTAATAGTTAAGATTATTGTTTTCATGTAAAAAACATGTGGTTAATTTTGATAAAAACAAAAATAGTACAAGAGATTTTATATCAAATTTAATAATATTTAATGATAAATACTCTCCTTCATATATTACAAAAACAAAATTATAAACTATGTTGGAATTTTGAATGCAGAAATGTATTGGAGTGTGTTTCAGAGCACTTGCAACATTTCCAAATAAAAAAAGATCGCATCAACTTCCGATGAATTATATTGATTTTATATTTCAAAACTGTGAAACATTATTGACCACTGATCATGATCCATAGTCATGATACTTGCTATCAGTCTATTTCATATTTTGATCAATCATTTAGGGTTAGATTTGTCACTTAATAAATACAAAGTAAATACAAAGGAGTATCTAAAAGGAGTTTTATTTTAAGAAACATCAAATGCAAGATAACAGACTAAATAGCGGATATAAAAGACTATTTCGATGTATCACTATATAGATAGAATATTGAAATACATTGTTCTGCATGACAAAATTAGCAACAAAATTTGTAATATAATTAATAATATTTTTCTACATTACAAATGTTTTATTATTATTGTTAATATTATTATATTATCTTTATTATTAAAATAATAATAATAATATTATTAATTATTGTTAATATTTTATTATTTTCAAATAATGCATATCATTATATATAATTTATATTATATTACTACTATAATTATCATTATTATTTACATATGTTGTATTATATTTGTAATTAACAATATCTTATAATATATATTATTTGTTATAATAATAATTATTATTATTTTAAAATAACGCATATTATTAAATTTTTTATATTATTATTATTATTTGATTATGTTCTATTACATTTGTAATTAACAATATTTTAATATATTATATATACTTTATTGTTATTATTGTTAATATTATTATATTATTAGAATATTATTAATAATTACTATTAATTATTATTATTTTACATTATTGTTTTAAAATAATAATATCATTATTGTTGTCTCAAACAATTTCTTTGCATTTGTCGATTTGCAACAATACTTTGTATTTTGAAAATTTTGTAGTAAATAATTGCAAAATCAAGGATGCAAAAGAGCAATGAGCAAAAGACTCAAGAACAAGCATCAAGACATGTTTTAGTTATATTCTATGTACCTTGGTTAATTTAGAACTTTTGGGCTTGAGAAAATAGAGCTCTTCGCAATTTTTCCAACGCTTTGAAAATGACCTCAATCAGAACTACAGATCGAAAGTTATGGATGTTTCAAAAACTGAATTAGCCCAAATAGAACAAAATATTGCGTAATGTTTTCCGACCGTCGTGTAACGATTTGACACCAAAAAACCAGAAAAGTTTGAGTTCAAACCGTTGTGTTCTTCATGAACAACCACAACGGTTTAGTTAAAAAATATCATAAAAATTGTGTTCCAACTGTCAAATTTCTTTGATTATAGTGCCAACCATTATGACGGTTGTTAAACCGTCATAACCGTTAAGAACAGCTGAATTTTTTGAACTAGCCTTTTCAACTCTATAAAAGAGATGTTCTCATCCCTTCTTCCTAACTCTTGTTCTCACATTTCAAAATTATTTTAAAACAGCCACCATTACTTCCTAGAGAAAAACTTAGTGAAATTCATTGCTCCAAATCTCAAGCTTATTTGTTCTAAATTAAGCTAAATTAGTGTGAAAGATTATTTGAGAGTTATTCTTTATTCTATATTTGTTTCCAAACTTTGTAACCTTTGGCTTAGTGTTCCACGATGTGTGTAAGTGAGACCAGTTTGACATGCTAGGGTTGGTGCTCCACCGATGTGTGTAAGAGAAATCAATTCCGAAGTTGTAAATATTGCAGCTGGGGGGCTTATGTTAAGCAAGTTTAAGAATATCGGGGGCCAATTGATAAGTTTTGCAGTTTCATTCAATTCAAGCAATTTTAAGCACAATCAAATTTTAAACTAAATTAATAATAAAAATAATGAGAGAGTTTAACAAATGCAAACAAAGCAATCCAATGTGACAAAAGGATTTTAACGGAGTTCGTATATTGACGTTCTTACTCTCTGAGACTCCCGACCTCCTGACACGATAACAAGATCAAGTCGATTCACTACAACAAGTGAATTTATAACTTCAGAATTGACCTCGCTTATACACACATGTGGATCACTAATCCTACTCACACAATGTCGAACTTTATTTCACTTACACATCGGTGGAGCACCAAACCAGCGAAAAACACAAAAGCTACAATTGAGCGGAATAGATAATTTGATAACCACTCAACACAACCTCTCTAAGAATTTGTAATAATTTATATTAATGAAATTGAGTCTTTGAGTAAGATTTGACAATTTGTTTCAAGCTCAATAATAGTGAAACCAACCTGCCAATTCTACTTCGTGGCTTCATGATTAAGTGTAATTCCATTTTATACATAAGATATGTTATCTAGTAAATTTAATGTTAGTTTCAAGTTCAAAACTTCAAAATCGAGTTCTGAATTCCAACCTCAGTGCTAGTTGAACCGTCTTACAAATTGCATGTGACTATATGTACACCAATATACCTTTCTTGAAATCCACATGTGGATGATAAATACATCTGGGTTCAGCGTGTGATCATTAATATCTGTCCCACTAGAAGGCAATCCTCTTCAATGGCCCCGTATCTGCTGTAGCGTAGTAGCGCGCTACAGCAGATGGACGGTCCGAATCGATCATCAATTTCGTGATCGATCGTCAGCAATTGAAATTTGGGGTCTTTATATTTTGGCACGAATTTTGATGTAATCAGTAAAAATCAGACGATTTCAGATGCTGCGCTACACCATCCCGCGCAACATCAGATCTGGTGCTCTCTTCAATGCCTCGCTAGAGAATGAAATGCATGGACATTTCCTATGGTTTATTCATTATTCCCAAATAATAAAATCTCTCCTAAAAATAAAATGAAGAGTTATGCGCTACTGGCTCGCAGTTGATGTACGCCAGAGGACCAGGGACCTGTTGCTTCTAAATGCGAGTAAATTGCATATATTAGATAAATAATAAATTAGATGAATTGTTGATTATTTTGATAAAAATTATAACATTCACTCGTGTTTATTTTTTAATGAAATTTTGTCATGAAAGGATACAACATCTATTGAAAAAATGAGATAGAATGAAGATCACAGCATTTTGTTATAATGAATCGAATAAATATGAGAATTTTTATATTTTTGAAGTTAAAATGTCATATTTTAACATGTAGAAAGAGTAATAGGTAATTTCAAAATTTTAGGAGGTTATATATAAAATTTGACTACTTAATAAGATTTTGGTGCAATTTTAAGCCGAGCGAATTAAATAATTAATATCAATTTATTTTTGTGCCTTTTTTCTTCCGTCAATCTAGCAATTTAAAGATAATATCACAGCATTTTAAAACTTACTGATAAAACTATTAAACATAAGACCACAATCGTCACTTCGGTTAGACAAACCATACAACATGTAAAATTCCATTGAAAACAAAATGTATAAAACGCAAATAATGAAACGGGTTACAAGTTTGCTTTATCCAAATAAACAGAGGAGAACTCTGGTTTCTTTTCTTTAAATTCACTACAGCACATTTTTAATGCAATTAAGTAATTAACCAACAAAACAAACAACAAAAGAAACATCTAATGTATCTCAAAAGAACATTAGTTCAGCCCTGATAAGCAAAGATTATTTCTATAATAATAATCTAAAAATTCTAGACAACTATCCTTGCTTTAATTATATTTACAGTTCTCTTGTTATAGAACGAAATGTACTAGCCTTCGAATACATTCACTTGTCATAAATCGACTGGAGGAGGGAAGTTGAGGTCTGGTAAGTTGAAACCATCCTCTGCTTCATTTTCAGCTGCTTGGTTTGGAGAAGTTTGATCTAGATTTTTGTCATTTGACGGTCCTGCTGTTGTATCCAATCTTGCCTGGATACATTAAAATGGTTTATTAGACCAGATTGTAACATCATATGCATAAATGTTTAAGAATTCATTTTCAAAATATATAAATATAAAGGTAAAAAGAAAAAGGAAAATCTAAGTAAAGCTAACAGGACTACGACACACTCAAAATGGTTTAGGTTTTATGGCAATTATGAATCATAGATGCCTGAAAGAAACATATTATTATGTGATATATGTGCATACAATAAGAGTCAAATAGTTGGTTGTACCCACGATGCAACAACCAACCAAAAGGATTAATAGTTGGTTGTACCTGATCATTGTTTAATTAATCCATATTAGCATATCAGAGATTAGGGTTTGAATTACCAGACTAGACGTCTCAACTCAGGTCAACACACACTAGATTAAAAGATACTTTGGGGGTGCATCTCAATGAATGCATCTTATTGGTACATTAAATAATTGCAAAAACTGAATCTTGGTAAATATACTTAGATTGGTAAATATTGGATGGATGCATTCTATTAATAAACTAATCATTAAAATAACTTGAATTTTAAGTCAGCAGTCAGGCTCAATTTTAAGTGCCGAACTTGCGTCCTTCCAGATAATAACAATTGATTTATGTATGAATAAATTATAAATTAATTACCTCAAGGGAACAATTCTCCTTTGAAAGAACACCGCAAGCTGTTTGCAGCTGCTCTGCCTCCTGAGGAATAGAAGTAAATTATAAGTAATTCTCTCTTGCACAAGGGAAAGAAACAAAGAGAAGTTATAGAACTAAATAAAAAAAATGTTGAAAATACCTGATGAAGCAACTTATTTTCCTGCTCAAGGGACCTGACTTCCTCTTGCATCTCTGGAAGCCTCTGCTTAAAAAAATTAGAAGTCTTGATTAAAACCCAAACAGCCTATTATACAATTATCCTACAAACATGATATTTTAGACCCAAATAAGAAATAATCCTTGTGCCCTGTTTACACAGGGAAACCATAATCATGCTAAATACTAGACGCCTGTGTCAGGTTAGGGGTATAGGACGTACTTTAGGTGTGGCCAGTAATAAAGGATAGTATATGCATTCACACAATTCACATCCGCTGCCATAAAAGAATATGGCAGGGCCCTGCAATTAAATCCCGTCCGTCAGAAATTCATCCAATAGTTAGAAATTCATGGCAGGCCGCTGCCATAGATATGGAGATCTGCATTCACACTATCCTACCTAACAAAAGGCATGTATAATGTATTGGGCGTTAATTATTTCCCAACTGCCTCCTATAATCCATTATGGACCGAGGAATGGACCGCTCTAAAGGTATAATGAGCCGGTTCATAAAACAACATGACTAGCGAAAAGTTAGTGCTGTGACAACAGAGCACAAAATCTCACGAAACAGACTTCTCCTATCTCCTCCACCGAATACTTTACACCAAAGCATGACTGACTGATTGTTCTCCAAATATAGAAACTAAATCTCTAATTGATCTCTCACATTAAATAGCAATAATTCGAACCAAAACTCATTCCAGGAAATAATAGTAAATATAAAAGCATCGAGTAGATCGTCACTTTTGAGTAACAACCAGAAATCTTCCTCCAAGATGTGAACTTTATGGTGCAATTAAGGATTTGACAACCGCAAAAGGAACCATCATAATTGTGAAAAAAAATGAGAAGCTCCAAAATAGATAGAGGATAAATAGAGGGTATGAGAGGTTTACCATTTTCTTCCTGGGACGCTGGGAACCGTTGGATCTGGGAGCCAGAACTCGCATACTCAACGGTGGTTGCGCATTGTATTCCACCTTAAATAAAAAAAACGGAAAAGTAGTGGGTAAGAAACGCCACATGTCATAATAAGAATGGATGGTTCACATGCAAGGCATGCTTTTTTGACCAAGATTGCATCCAATGTTCGGCTCAAAACATATGAACCATTTTTTTTATTACACAAAGACAAAAATGGAGCTTGGAAAACAAACCATTACATCTTGTTTATAAAACATGGATCTAATCTGATTAGTGTACTGCTTACTTTATAATAACCGTAAAAGAAAAACAGCGCCACCGAAAGAAAGGATCAAAGGAAGTTGGTCAGCTAGAACTTGATGCCTAAATATTCTCTACAAATTACTTGACTCCAAAGTCAATTACAAAGTTAAATGCGCGTTACATAAAATAAAACAAATAAATCTTGAAAAACAATTTTAGGCGGAGTAAAATAATTAAAAATAGAAAAAATATTTAGGTGGAGATGTTTATGAATAAAATAGTACAACAATAGAAGGAGAGGCGATGGATCAGAATCCAACAATGACAAACGCGCCAGATATTTTATTGCAAAATAGTGACAGAGAAAAAGAATTGTGCAAATATACAGAGAGGTGTCAATTTTTCATTGCAAAAAAGTGACATTTCCAGTAATTTCCAAAGAAAAACTGGACGCTGGCAAGTAGATATCACAATCGCTAAGAAATGGAGGCGTCCGCTCCCCTCATTTCTTATCAAATGAGGGGATACAATCATACAAGTCTGTCACATTGACATCTCAATCTCCAGTGCCTTGTATAATGATGGAGCAACACGGTTCAAAATTGATAGAAAGGATTCGCCAGGTACTTATCAAATGGAGGGGTTTGGGAAGAAAGATAATGATGAAGATGGAAACAAAAAACAAGCGCTCTTGGTGGAGGAAAGTGGAAATTGATCTGAAGCGCCTAGAATCTGTCAATTCCTGCTTCCAGACCCGCTGACTATTGTCAGAGACTGGGCCCCATTAACCCTGACTCATCAGTTATATCATACCGTATCGAAGACTATTCGGGAAATAAATAAATAAAGAAACAAAGCAACAAAGCGAAAATAAGAAAAAGGAAATTTTAGTAACAATACTGGAGAAATAAGAAGGAAGATAGTGGGAGACTTTCAGGCTTTCAGCGCAATCCACCAAGATAGAAATTTTTACGAGAATACCCCTCTTAAGAGAACTAGTCAACCTACCAAACCAAAGCCAGCTTTCTCTTCAGCAAACAAAAAAGTCCCCCAAAAATTTACGAAATATGTTTTTCAACGAGTACACTCAAAATCTTCAGAATTGCATGGCATGTGTGTGGATATTTTAAGATATCTTCGTTTTGGAGAAGAGATCTACTCGTGTATATAAAAAAAGAAAACTTCGAAGACGCTGTTGATTACAGCTCCGTCTTTCCTTTCTCCGAAATTATAAAATAATACAATGTTTCATATCAGGCCATCATTTATAATAACAAAGAACAGTATATAAATATATATCCGAAATTGAAACCAAAGAACTGTTTAACTGGAGGGCAAAGTAGTCAAAACATCTAAAAGAAAAAGGAAAAGCACCAAGCCGCTATTTAAAGGTACTAAAAGGAGAACAAAAGAGACAGAGAACACAATTTTTATCGAACAGAAGAGGATTCCAGCGGAAACTTACAAAATTAACTCAGATCTGAATTCAACATTATTCTTGCAACTTTTTATAAATAAAAAGAATCGATCCGAAGACGGGAAAACAAGACAAACTAAAACCCGCTGGCGTAGGTCCCGATCTTAAACAATGATAAAGATCGTAACAGGAAATGCGCCACTGAAAATCTCATGTCGACAATAGATATACCAAAAAAAGAATAGTAAAACGAAAAGAGCAGAACAAAAAGAAACACTTGAAATCTAGTACCTTTGAAGAAGACGCAGAGGCGAGACCGGAGATCCGTCCGGCGACCAAGTTATAAAGGCGTAGATCTTCCGGAGAACTGGATCCACTCGTAGAGGCGGAGCCGCCACTCAGGTCGAATGGAGAGCTGGGGCTCAATCGCATCATTTTCTCTTTGACGGTCGCATCTCTGCGCGAACGCTTCCCTTTTGACGGCCACGTTAGCGTCGCTATCTTTGTCAGGGGACGACTAGGCCCTGATAGATCCGCGCGAGATAGTTGCAATAGTATCTCTGCTGCGGCGGCGACAGAGACCTCCAGAGGTGGAGCTGAGGAGGTGGCGCCTTTGTTATACATGGAGAGAGAGAGAGAGAGAGAGAGAGAGAGAGTGTGAGAGAGGAACCCTAGAGGGAAGGTGAGGTAGAGGTGGGAAATGGTAAGGGGCAGAGAGGAAGGCGTGAGAGAGAGAAAGGAAAACAGATGGACTGGCGTGGCGTCGGGGGTTTTAAAGGAGGGAATAAAAGCTGCATTAAAATTATTTGAGAAAAAAGTTTGTTTCGCATCCCCAAAATGCACCACCTCCTGCCGATATGCTGTTTATGTTTGTGGTAATTATTCAGTGCCTTACTTTGGAATATTTATCATCTTCGGCAGAGGAGTAAAACCACAAGATCTAATGCTCTCACTGTAATTAATACATAAATATATTTAGATACCTTTATTGTAAATTTCTGAAGAGGCTGTTCAATTTCTAATTTTGTATAGAAAATTTTCTGTTTGAAAATTTTAGATGGGTTATCATTTTTTTCTTCTTTAAAACATTTCAATTTACGGGTTTGCAATTTCTCAAAATTTAGATTCTAAGCTTGTCAATAACACTTACCTCATTTGTATGTCATAAAAAACTAATCCAAGTAAATTGTGTTATTGGTTTTATTCTTAACTAGTATCACACATTTTTATTTCATGTTTCAATTTACGGACTTGGAATTCGATAAGAATTCGATTCTAATTTTGTCAAGAAAACATACCTCATCCGTGTAACACAAAATGTAAGAAAAGCTAATCCAAGTAATGTGCATTTGTTTTTATTTTAAACTAGCATGATGCGTTCATTCCATATCAGGGGTGCCTCCATGGAGATGAGAAGCATTTCTCAAAGATGAAAGGGAGTTGAGAACAGCAACAAACTTGTTAGAAAAAAAAAATCGAAGATCTGTTCAAGATAAAGGTATCATTCACAGGCGGTGATTAACGACGGAATCATATCTGCTGTTATTAACCTGTTATCCTCAGATCTGATATTTTTGATCTAACGGGTGAAATATATAATACATCGGGTTCCGTGCAGTTCATCTGAACCGTCCGTTCATCTGTGTCGAAATCTGACGGTCCGATCAGAGGATAACAGAGTCCTATTATCCCCAAGAATAACAGCAGATACGGACTCGATTAACGACTTATTACTACTCTGTTTTATCCTGATAGGTAAAGGACCCGTATCCTCTGGAGAGAAATTTTCTCTCCAGAGAGGGAGAGTTAATATCAATCGTCAGATTAAAATCAACGTTCGATCGTTAATAATATGATTATTTTTGATATTTTTAATCAAAATCGTTAAATTTTAATTCGACGGTTCAGATGCATACTCTCCCTCAGAGAAAAATTTCTGTTCAGAAGATTTCATTTCAGGTAGAAGCCTTTATTTCCAATGACATATCTTTTTGCCTCTTTCTGTGATTCTGTCGTGAGATTAAATTAAAACAATTCTTCTCCAAAAAAATTTTAAAATAATTCTGGAAATAATTAAAAGTAAGTGATAGAAAAATGGGGGTTCGAATCTGCTGCTCGTAAATTTCTGCTTGCTTTCCTGCTTGTCTTCGATCTGACCGCTCGATCTCCACGGACGGCTGTGATTTGATTCAGGAGGCAGATGCTTTGACCATTAGATGAGTTTTGAACGGTCCAAATCGAAACAAGCAGAGAAACAAGCAGGAATTCACGAGCAGCAGATCCGGTTCCGAAAAATGGAAGGGGAAAGAGACCGACCTACTCCCATAGGAAGGCGGAGTGGGCCCACCAGGTGTACCGATCGGAATTCCTTTATTTATATATTTTTTTAGCAAAATTATTAGAATTGATTGATTGTTTTCTTTTTTTTTTTTTTTTTTTTTGAGGATAAGCCCGTAGATTGATTGATTGTTTTCTTGACATGTAATATGTTTTGACCAGTTATCATCCTATTTTGAATAACATTTGAATGTGCAATTAGATACATTATCCTTATAATACAAAAGAAAAACTGATTTTTAAATGTTTATATTTATTGATAGCATTCTGGGGCAGTTGCTTATTCATAATATATAATATAACACTGCAACAGGACAATTGAATTCCTGGAAATGCTTATTTAAAAACAAAACCTTTATCAGCAGTTTTAAAAGTCAATGCATTTAGATAGTTATGTTTAAATTATGTACCAATCTTACAACATAGGTAAAAATTGACTGTAGACCATGTCTGTCTCTGATCATCTCTAGGACGATATCATATATTGCTGTAGCCTGTGGGTGTATGGACCATTGCTTAACTGATGGTGTGATAGTTGCACAGCGAAAGACCAAAATACCCTCATAATGATAGTATAAGCACAATTTCTTGAGAGGATATTTTTGTCTTTATGAAGCGAGGTTGCAAGAAATGATTATATGAACGCCCGTAGGGGGGAATTTTCATAGAGGATCAAAGATCCAAAAAATTTGATAGATAAGATCAATAAGAAAATACATAAAGGGCCAATGGCTCAATTATAGTTGAGTCTCTGGAAAGATTCAATTTTTTTTCGCTGAATTCGAAGCATTCTGCATCAACCTTTTTAGGTGTGAGACGTACACGTAGGGCGCAGATAATAGTTGCGCCCCTAAGTGCTGCTGACAATATTTTTTTGCTAAGTTAATAGTATTAATATACAATTTAATAATTATTAATAAATAGTATTAATATATAAATTTATTGTATTTATTAATATACAAATTAATAACATATAGTACCATTAAATATATATAAATAGTATTAATAGCATTAAATATATATAAATAGTATTAATAGAAGTAATAATATATTGATTATATTTCTTACTGTACCAATTTGTAATATATTTGTTATTAAACAAATTAGTAATAAATTTAATATAAAACAAATTATTAATATATGTATATTTATAATACTAAATATATTACTATATATATTAAACAAATTATATTACTTTAAATAATAAACATTTTTAATAATAAATATATTACTATAAATATTAAACATATACTTTAAATATTATTTCAAAATTAATAATATATTTATAGTATTAAAGTACTTTTGTGTATAAAAATTCATAAGTTTAGAACCTACTAATATTAAACATGTCCTAAACTTTCCGAGAAGTACAAATGGTTTAGTGGCAGGGGATTTAGTTAGAGGCGCTAGATTTGAGTGAGAGCATGGATTTGAATTTCCCTACTGGTCATTTTTGGAAATAATTTTGGAACGGACTATTACTTGCGCTTCTAAGATTCACCGAGAAACTATTAAAAAATAATCTTAAATTTAGCTTTTTTACATATTGTTTCCATAAAAACTATTAAAAAACAGTATGTTTTCTTTTCAAAATTGAAAGAAACATAATATAACATCTAATTTTTCAAATAATCAAAATTTTTAGACGTGCCAATTTATTGTCATGTGCTTGAAGTTTTTGACGAGTCTTTCACTTAACACTGTATGCTGTTGAAGCATAGTAAATTATGCTGTTGATGGGACTCACAAAAACCTACTGCTGGAAAGAATAGACAACAATAACAAAATTAGGGTATATTTAATCTTAACTTTTAAAAATAATATATATCATTACATCGAAAAATATTATAGAAGGCAATTCGAACCAAAACGAACCTAGAACACTTGAAGCAATCCTTCATTATGTCCTGCATCAGATTTGGTGAAGTTGGGAAACAGCCAAACAGGGACACTTCCATCTCAATTACTCGCGGAAGATCTGATGCTTACTTCTCAGTTCTAAAGTCAGATATCCTATAGATAAGAAGCAGCAATTCTCATTTTCAAAATCCATCTGAGCCGTTGATCCTAAATATCAAAATATGTGGTCCACTTTGTCTGGAGGTTCCAGGGAATTCAATGCAATTGGAGGTTCCAGGGAATTCAAAGCGGATTTCATGCTCTGATATTTTCCTTTTTAGCCTACAACGGCCCAGAACATTGCTTCGGCAGAGAAAGCAGCGGTCCAGTAGACGAAGAAACTGGAGCCCAAACACCAAAACCAAGTCGACCCAGATCCTTCGGCTGAAGCCCAGATCCTGCACTCCAAGCCCAAACCCTTCGGCCCAAGCCTTTATCCTCCGATCGAAGCTTGGATCCTTTGACTGAGGCCCTCATCCTTGGGCCGAAGCCTACATCCGTCGGCTGTTATTTCTCCTGGGCTAAAATCTACTTTTTTGGAAAAGTGTTACAACACGGGCTTAACCTAACCTATAAATGAAGGCTATTGAGACATAAAAAAGTGGCGACTATTTTTCAGAATAGAGAGACTTTTTTTTTTTTTTTTTGAGGAAAAGCCCGTGGGCAGAATAGAGAGGCTTGACATGGCGCGAGCCGGCATTCAGGCTATCAATATTTATCTACTCCGTATTCCGTATACAAGACTTGGTTATGAACTTATGATTCTTGTTTCGGGTGTACGAATTTTTTTTTGATATTACAATCAATTTCTTCATTTTAAAATCATATTCAAGTCATATTCAATATCATTATTTTGATATCTAATTGATATGATATGAATTCATTAAGTGCAGATTGATTTATTCAATATTTATTACACTATGAGATTCTAAGGTCAAACATGAATGCATAAGTATTTTATCAATTACGACTCAAACTTTTATACTTTAATCATCTAGCTAAAATCTCAATCCAGCAAATACTAAAAGTAATAGAGCAATTCAAACAATATATGCAAAGATAGTAAAAGAGAGAGTAAAGAGCAAGAGAGCACGCTATGTAACGTGGTTCGGCCTACAATCAAACTAGGCCTACTCCACGAGACCCCGGATCCATAAATACCTTCCGGAATCGATTCCACTAAAACCAAGTATTTTTACAATTGCGGAACCTATCTTAGATTCTATCAACAAGAAAATCTATCTTAGGTTCCAAATTTTTTGCAAGGGGCTAAACCGCTCTACAAAGATCAAATTGTCCGATTGACAACACAATCATGAATGTGGATGAACTACTTGACAACACAACGTAGTTCACCAAACTAAAAACAATAACAAAGTGTTCTCTCAAGTTGGCAATTAAAGAATTAGCTATCTTAAACACTCTCAAGGTATGGATGTTGAAGGAGAAGACTATTGTGCTCTTTCTGGTGCTCAATTAGATGCTTGTAAACTTGAGGATGACTCTCTTAATACTTCTGGTTCGTATCTCCCAAGTATATATAATATGGACACATCTTGAACAGGGAGGCTTGCGTTACAGTATTCCTCAAACCATTACAGAACTCTTTTGGACATGAAATGGGCTATCAAGCAAATCATTAAGCTTAGTCATATTAAAAGACTCTTGATCTTTATTCAAATCATAAGACTCATCATCACTAGACTCATCATGATACTTAAAGAGATCAATTTCTATCGTTTTAGCTCGGTTAGGGGCCTCCATTTCTTGATCACCTGTAGTCTCAAATGCTTCTCAATTATATTCGAAGTGGCTATCATTGGGATGCATGTTGGAGTTTCACTTCTCCTTAAGGCTTCTTCTTGCTCTTAGCATAGTCATATTTAGCTTTAGTCATTCGTTTTATGATACAAATCTTTTTCAGATCTGTCATGCCTTGCTCTTTTATAACTTCAAGAGCTATCTCCATACAAGTTCTTGGTTTCTTTCCAATGAGGGCTAGCTTATTCTCTACTTCACCTCCTCCGAGGTTAACTTCTTCGGTTCTTCCTCATCTTCACTCTCTTCAGATTCACTTAACCAAGTAACTTGCATTGCTTTCTTGTGAGTTCTCTTGAAACGTCATTCTTGTGATCTTCTCCTTTGAGGAAAGATAACATAGCAATTTTGAAAGCTATACCCTTCTTTGTTACATGATAAGCAAACCACTTTCTTGCCTTGAACTATTCTCTCTTCATTCACATTCCTGTAAAAAATAATGCCTCCTTTCACGAGTTTGGTGAGAAGGTCTTTATCCTTGGAGAGTATTTGATAGAGGTTCTGGTAGCGATTTTGCTTGATTCGAAATTGTAGGAAATGTTGTACGAAGATTGTGAGGGTAAGGCTAAAGTTTTTGTTGAGGTTGAGCACTTCACTTCCTTGCGATTTACCTCATGTGAGCATAGTTGTGCATACATCTCTTCGAGTTGATAAGTAAGGCCTTTATGTTGTAGAGCTTATGGCGCCATCCCATCCGGATTTCTTGGACACCATCCTTAGAAGCTTTCCTACAAAATCTTCATCACTAATATTAGAACTAACTTCTACAAATTCATTTCTCAAAGATACTAGTCTATGATAAAGACTTTCAAAAGACTTGTTTTCTTCAAACTTTATATTTTCTAGCTTTGTTGCTAAGCCAACTTTACGAGTATTTTTCATGTGTTCATTACACTCATATCTAAGTACTAAGGCATTCCAAATTTCTTTGTAATTTATAGAGTGAGTGAGAGATATTGCAACATTCTCATGAATTGAGCTAAGTATAGTGTTTATGGCATTATTATTTGAATATTTGAGGTCTTTGGACTCTTTGGTCAAGATAACACCATCAATTTCATATTTGGGTGTTCAATCATACTCTACAACTTTTCAAAGCTCAAGTAGACTAAGATAGTTTACCATACATCTCTTCCAAAAATAGAAATTCTTACAACCTACACTAAAGATTGGTGGTTCTTTCACAAACTTCAATTGTGCCAATTTTTTCACAAGACAATGTCAAGAACTATCAAGATTTGGACAATTAGCTAGGTATGAACTTGTAGACTCTGATACCAATTTTTAGAATGGGGTCCTAAGATCAAGTGTTAGTGCGAAAGCATTTTTAATAATTATAATTCAAACTTTTAGACCTTAATCACCTAAAATCACAAGCAAGCAAGTACTAATAGCAATTGAGCAAATCAAGATAACAAAGTGCAAGTGTAATAAAGAGAGAGGAAAAGTAAAGAGTAGAGAGCAAGAGAACACAAGAACACGTGATATAATATGGTTCGGTCTATAAACAAAATAGGCCGACGTCCACGGGACTCCCGAAACCAAAACTTCCTTCCGGACTGATTTCACTAAACAATAAGTGTTTTTACAATTGTGAAATATATCTTTGATTTCTTCTCACAGAAGCAAACCAATATTAGATTTCCAAACCTATGTAAGGGGTTACACCACTCTACAAGACAAACAGTTCGATTGACAACATAATCAAGGACATGGATGTACTACTTGAAAACACAATGTAGCACACCAAAATGTTAACAAAGCTAGCAAGCAAGTGTTCTCGGATTGACAATTAGATGATTGTAGCTATCCTAATTCTCTCAGGTTTAGTTAGATGTAGAAGAAGGCTTTAGTGCTCTTCTGATGCTCAATTGTGTGCTTGAAAACTTGGAGAGAGCTTAGATGATCTTCCTGATTCGTATCTCCAAGGTATATATAGGCTGTGCACTTCTAGAAGTCTTGCAATCTTGAAATCTTGTCCTTGCATTACAGAATCATGCAACCCGTTATAACGAGTTGGCAGCTTTCCAGATTTGCCCTTCTCTGCTTGATTCACTGACTTCTGGGCCCTCTTGAGCAGGAACTCGTTGTGGTGGATTGGAAACCCGTTATAATGGGTGAGGAGCCCGTTGTGACGGATTAGTGATGCGTTACAGTAATGTATGGCTCTGGAAACATCTCTGTCTTCAGCACTTCTCCTCTTCAATATGTTACAACGGATTGAGAACTCGTTGTGACGGGTGGGCAACCCGTTATGACGGGTTAGAAACCCGTTGTGATGGGTTGTCCATGCATTATGGTAATAAATGGCTCTGAAAACGTCCAATTTGCTTGCTCTTGATATCTTTGTGAATGTTTTGACTTGTATATGCATGTTTGAGCCTTTGCATCATCAATGTGTACCTGTATAAATCTGTATCTTACCAAAATTCAATTATACAATATTAGTATTAATTTGTTTTACAAATTGTTAAATAAGAGACGAGTTTAATCCAACAAACCAAACCACACAAGCGTAACCATCTGTTGAACTTAGGGTTGATCACGGAGATTAATAACTTGGAATATTTTATTGGTTTGAACCAGAATTGTCTCTTATAATTATAAGTACACTATTATGAAATTGACCAAATTGCATAACATTGCATTAGTATCACTCCTCTAATAGACCAGAACTAAGATTAACTGAATTAGTAAAAGGAAATAAACAACTTAAGGGTAAAGAAACCATAATTCTAATATCTAGCACAATTAGATTCTCATATTTTAGTACTTCCTGCTTGTTGTTTTCTGCACTGATTAGTTGCTCAATCTGAAACAGAAAAAATCAATTGTCTAGATTATTGAAACTGTTAGCTCGAATACTTTACTAATTTTCGTGTGGATCGACACCAACATAATACTAGAATGGTAGAATGTGTGATTGAAGTAAAATTTTTAGTAAAATTAGAGTTTAATTATTAGCATTGAAAAATATCCAACAAAGTTCTAAATACATATTCTAAATACATACATAGTTACAATTTTATTAGTTTGCACGTATTACTGAAAGCCTGAAAATGAAACACTCGGTCTTAATTTGTTCGTTCTGACTTGAATAATATGGTGAAAATAGACATCTTAGATATGGTAGAATCATCCCAAGCGCTTCAAAATTGAAAAGAATTCGATTGGAAAGCTGTCTGTGTCTGGAAGATGGGGAAATTCAGTGTATTCGACAAATAGGAAACACTGAAGCTACTACATCCATTCTAATTACACCGAAGCTCATGCGGAATTTATTAGTATCAAATGTACTTCTTATATGGAACTGTGTAAAATCTGGAAGAGGAATCGAGTAATAAAGGGAAAGAGCTCAATAGAGATCACAACTAGTTGACCTCAAGCGAACAGACTAATTTTAGTTTGATTTAATGGCTGCATACTCGAAATTAAATAACATTATTAGTTATCCAATTATGTTGAATCCAGCTCGAGCTAGCTGAACCAATTTGTATTTCTGAAACTAAAATTTCAAGCTCAAATTAACCAAAGGTCAATGAATGAATTAAGTTGAGCTAAGATCCAAATCAACTTGTATAGCGTCGAACCTAACTTTAAGTTAAGATCATTTTATTAATCTAGTAATCCTAAAGCTAGAACAAGGAGCTAGATATCATTTGGAAAATGAGATAGAAAAAGACCAAGCATTAAATTCAATCATTATATTAGCAAATATAATAACATAGGTACCTTACTAGCATTCATACAGCATTCATACATCCACCACTACAAAAGCTAAACCTAACATCTACATGCATTGCTATAATAATATATGAACAAAAAAATGTCAAAAAAGAAAAAGAAGCATATCTTATTATAGAAGACACTACTTATTAAACGGGCCCACTAGCCTAGCCTGAACGAATGAATTAATCCAAGAGTAACAACCTTGAACTTTTTAACCAAACGATATGAAACAATTTAACTATAATATAAACACCAAAACCTTTTTTTCTCAAGGTCACCAATTACCCAAATGCTCTTATGATGTCTTTTGAGGTGAAGTGGCCATGGATCGCAACCGGCTGACAATTTCAGTAAAGCTGGGTCTATCTGAAGGCTCTGAGGACCAGCACTGTTCCATCAGAGATCTCCACTCGGAATCACACGACTCGGGCACTTGAGGTCTCAATGTGTTATTCACAATACCACCTATACAGAAACCGACAAAGAATGACATAGAGCAAACGGACAACCGAGAAAACACTTTTCCCATTCCTAGTATGCTAGCATAGAAGATATGAACATTGTGAAAAGGAATTGCAAAACATCCATACTGCTGCTATCTTTTCCTTTCTTGTCATGAAAGTCCTAAGGGCCACTTCTTTTGAAATCATTCATGACAAGGAACAGGAAATTTTGACCGATAACTGATATGAAACAGGCTATGTTTGGAGTTATGGAATATGCTGTGTGGTTTTGTCTGGCAATACATATAAGTCATCTTAAAAGCAAGAATGCCCGAGGATTTACCTATGATAACTCCATAGTGCAAATCAGCATACGGCTCCTCTCCGGTAAGAAGCTCCCACAGCACAATCCCAAAAGAGAAGACATCAACCTAGTAAATAGACAAGCACAAGCTCAAATGTCAACAAGCGGACAGGAATAAAAAGGTACATGCAGATCGAAATGAATAATAAGCCCAGAATACTAAATAAAAAGTTGAACAGTTATACACTTTGTTTCTGTTTTAAAGCAGAAACTGGTATACTGAATACCATAAATTTTAACCCACCGCATAATTTTCATATTTCAGAGTTCTGTAAGGGATGATACATTTTTTTTTCCTATAGACACTAGAAACAAAAGATGGAATCATGAGGGTACCTTCTCTGATACCAAACTACTGCCGCCATTTAGGAGCTCAGGAGCCATCCAAGGTAGAGTTCCTCTAACGCCGCCGGAGATAAGGGTTTGGCATTTCACTTTTGACAGACCCAAATCTCCTACCTACATACCAAATTATGGAAACTAGTTAGAACATTGAGTACTTTTGTATTTAGAATGATAGTTAAAGGTAATATCGAGATTTTAAATAGCAGAAAATAGCAATTCTAGTAGACTTGAGGGGGACTGAAGGTAAATCACAATACAATTTTGCAATCTAAAAGTTCGGTTAAACATTATTTAGTGTAGGTTGAGCATCATTTAGTGTGTCCACTAGATCTGTAGTGCTTGAAGCATGCTAGTGCTTGTCTAATGTCATGGTACTGTAGTATATGGACCATGGTAACTTGCTTAATATGTAATGGTACTGTAGTATGGTACTCTATCAGATGTAGTATGAAGTATGAACTATGAACTATATGATATCTTACTAAGTACAATGACAACAACAACAAAGCCTTTAGTCCAAACAAGTTTGGGTAGGCTAGAGATGAAACTCAATCTTACAGTACAGTACATAATTTTATTATAATAGAATTACAAATACTGTAGACCTGGCATATTGTTATGCTTTTATGCTTATAAACTGTTATTAATGGGTTGCATACCATAAAACTTGAAATTTTCAATTTGAAAATTATACAAGTATCATGGTTTGAGCCGCTTACTCGCTTTTGTCCACCTAGAATGCTAGACACAAAACTAACCCCCTACAGCTGTGGACAAGCTAAACACAATTTAGAATCTTCTTAGTATTATACCTTGCAAATAGGGCGATGCGGATCCCGCAAGTTGACAAGCAAGTTGTCACTTTTCAAATCAAAGTGGACTATATTCTTGCTGTGCAAATATTCCATCCCAAAGGCTGCATCCATTGCTATTATCAGCCTCTTGCGCCGATCCAGAGACCTTTTCAAACAGAAATTTGGAGAATATCAAATATTTAAAAATAAAATCTATGAAAAAAACTTCTAAGAAGAACGTATCCTAGGTTAACATCGAGTGCCTTGAAAGAGGGTACAAGTACAGCCTATTATTTTACTGGAACCATCTAATGGCATTTCTATGGTTATATTAACCAAAGTGTTGTCAAATTCATTGCTTTAAAAGGACACAAGGAACTTCAGTTTAGCGATATAGCTGAGAGATTGCGCTTTGGTTGAGTCACAACTGAGTTACTACTGAGACTAGGTTAAAAGTTCACAGTACATCCATACTTGTCATTTCTTTGTAAGGCATGTCTTAAGGAGCCATTGACCATGAACTCAGTCACAGTAGCGATGGATCCACCAGGCCCATCTAATACCACGCCGTAAAATGCCACAACATTTGGGTGGTGTAAATCTGCCAACTTTGATGCCTCATTCCAAAAATCAGATCTCTGTTCAATGGAATTACAAAGTACTATTCAGATCATATTTAGGGATATAATTATAAATTATATAACCCAGACTCAAGGTGGCCCCTTCCCATCCTAGAGAGCTTGCTAGTTCTTATGAATGCAATCAAACTAGAGAATTAGCATGTTATATATAAATAATCCCTTTCATCTGTTCCAAAGTAAGGAAACATAATTTTTTTGTTAAAATGCAAACCCATTAAATGAATGCATCCTCCATGGTCACCGACCCAATATGAATTGCTGTTTTCCCATTCAGTGTCTCGAAATATACAAAACTCCCAGTACATGAATTTTTCCAGCAACACCTTTTTTATAATTCTGTTGGGTGTTGGTACAAGCTGGTATGTAGATTGGAAGAAACGTGAATGACTCTATACAACCAAGGTCAACAATGGTACATGCAAACAACAAGAATTTGTAATGTTATAAATGTACATACCATTTTATCTTGTTCAGATGGTTTCCCAGCAAAGCACCGATCATTTATGCGTTTTATGGCCACATCAGTTCCTCTCCATTTTCCATGGTAAACAGTACCAAATGTACCAGAACCAAGCTCAGTCAATTCTTCAAGATCATTGTTTCTTATTATCTGCGAGGTGCCGAATAAGATCAGCAAAAATAATAGGAGGGTCAGTAGCATGGGCACTTTTTAGAGGAAAGAGGAAGGAGGTAGGGGGACAATAACCTGAAGACGGCCAAGGTCCTCAGTGTTAGGCAAGTCAAAATTGATCAAGCCCGCTGGCTTGCTCTTTGCAGTCTGGAACACATGCAGTAAAATAATGAGTATTAAAAATCAATAGAGGATAATATAGCCTAGTACATAAAATTGTCCTAAATATACAAACAATGTACCTCAGTACTAGGGTTTTCTCCTAATATTGCGCTGCCTCCATTCAGGTCAGTTGCTTCTTTAGCCACAGGGTTATCTGTTTGATTATCTGACAACATGTGAGACACCAACCCACCTTCCATCTTCTGTAAATCTTGGCTTAAAAACTCGTCTGCATTCACAACTGAAACAAGTTAGTTAATTATGTCATCAAAAGAAACTGACAAACAAAGGAGTTGAACTGAAAAGGGTCCTACATTTCATGTTACCTTTGACATACTGGACTGGCTCAAACACTGGCGCATTTTTCAGACCACCAGACGGGTTATGTAACCCACTTTCTTCTAAAGGCACATTCAAATCCAATCCCTTGCTAATAGCAGGTTCTTTTGGGCTAATTGATTCTTTGCTCGCAACCCGCTTAGGCCTAGGTGGCAAGGCATGCGGAGCACCTTGCAACTTGGAATCCAGCAAAACAGTCTCTTGCATTTCAAAACTTCCATTTAATCCATTTGCAGAAATACCACTAATTGGCATAACTAGATTACTGTGATGTTCTTTCAGCTGGCTTGTCAGAGGCGCATCCTTCTGTTCCCTCACTGTGTTAACATTAATATTCCCGCTTGTGCAGGCATCCCTTCGTTCACTTACCAGGTTGGCATTAGCAGTACCGCTAGCATAGACTGGGTTCATGCCATGATTCGACACTAAATCAGATTCGACAGGGTACAAATAAGCCCCATTCATCATTGGAAAATGCGAAATATTCGGATGTTGTATGTCCTGGTAATGAACAGGGGCAAATGAGGAATACGTTAAGGGGCTAACAGGTGCAGCCAAGTGTGGGTCGGATGCGATCGGTTCAGCTGGCTCAGCTGGACCAAAAGGGTCAAGCTGGTCTACATGCATTGGCTTAATAAACCCTGCATCAAGTGGATATGCAGTTTCTGCATTAAAGGGATACTGCGGCACTTGGTGAGTGTTCTCTGAAACAGGTATAAATTGGCCAAATCCATAATTAAGTATCGGTTGTGCCATGATTCTTGAGATGTCCTCTGGCCGTAGGCTGTGAAAGAGCGGCATTGGCTCGGGGGCAAAACCAACCTTTCCATCTCCCAATTCTCCGATCAAAGTATCTGAGTGCGCATGTGGTAATTGCCTCTGACAAAGATTACAATCTTCTGAATATGCTAAATTCTCTCTGTTTCTCTCTTTATTGATAATATTATTCTTGTTATTATCATTAGAATTAATTAAAAATGAAGGGGGTAAAGGAGGCAATTGTGAGAGAGGCTGTCTGTACTTGGACGACTCCTTTTCTTCATTTGAGAACTCTAGCAAATTGGGGCTGGAGTTAGGATTTCCCTTTTCAACGTCTACATCTATGAGAGGAGTTGAAATAAATGTGGATCTTGGTGCATCGTTCGAGATTGAAGAATTTGGAGAAGAGACACTGACACTGGCCAGGCTGGCTATGCTATCTTTCCGATTCAGTCCATTTACTGCCTCAAGATATCTACAAAGGGACAAAAATGAATTATTTGATGGCTATAGCAGTTGTTACAGTTGTTTGGCAGTTAGAACAAATTCCTTTGTTTGATATTAGATGAGACCAAGTGGAACGTGCATGCTGATCCCAATAAGATATCTCGTGTCATTTTGGTACTGGCATGTAGCTGTGGTGTTTGTCATAAATATATATGGAATGGACCAGATATAGAAGAACTTGAGCATTAACAAGGCACTTTCTCCAAGCCAGTCTGTCCATTATTACTGGGTAAATCGAGCAAAACATAAACAAAGAAAATAAATAAATTTACACACAAATCC
>CAXKVX010004052.1:0-20291 GCA_964058865.1 Eleocharis quinqueflora
GATGGAGTCGAAACTGACATACTTAAGCCTTACATAGGCTTACAGTTCAAGAGTCACAAAGAGGCATATAGCTTCTACAATTATTATGCATTAAGAGTTGGGTTTAGCGTTCGTAAAGGAAGTCAAGGAAAAAGCAAGAATGGTGTTACATCAAAGAGATTTTTGTGTAACAAGGAAGGAATTTGTAAGTACCAATCAAACAAGAAGATGCCTATTGAAAGTTTAGCTATTCAAAGAACACTTGAAAAAGAGAAGGGATTGACAAGAACAGGATGAACAACAGAGTTGCAATCGTTGAGGTTTGCTGTTGTCAAATTAAAGTTGTTGGAGCTTGGCAAGATAGGTTCACTGAGTGTAGATGCTTTTAGTTGTTTGGAAGAGATAATTGATAATAGCAAAGATAGGTTACTGTCTCTAGTGGGTAATATAGATATTGAGGGTGAACCTGATTTGAACATGAGTTTGGCAACAGCAGGAGGACATGGCGATCTTGCTACCAAAAAAGTTTTTCCTTGATCCACCAGAATCTCAATGCAAGGGTAAGCGGAAGAAGTTGTCTAGATTCAAGTCTGCTGTTGAAAAGCATGCAAAGAAGATGCGCACATGTAGTATATGTAATGCCAAAGAAGGACACAATGCAAGAACTTGTTCACAGGTCAGTATCTAGCCATGATCAGAATATGTCTTTAACATTTTATCATTTTTTTCTAACATCATCTATATGTTGTATAGCGACACAAAAAAATTAAGAAGGATTAGAAAATTGTTGAAACTGATTTTAGCGAGGAAGAAGATGAAGAATCAGACCGAGAATCTGTTGAGGTTTCAGAATAGAAGATTAGAAATCGGTACATTGAATTTTCTTTTTAATGGTTCCTCTCAATTCTTATTGTATTTTTGTTCTATTAATCGCCAAAATTTCACTTCTTGATTTCTGTTATGTTTTTTGGTGGTAAAAAGAGAAAGAAAAATTGATTTGTGGTTGTGAATTGTTGACTGTAGCATAAAGACATAGCAATCCTATCTTATTGTAATAATGCATGTATTTAATATTCTCTGAAAAAACATAGCATTTATTTATCTTTGTAGTGACAGGAGGAGAAGCCTAATGATAAGAGTGCAACTAGGAAATTGCTGCTTTGGATTTGGGATTATTGAATTATGTTATGAATTCTTGTTTGAAATTAGAGATTATGTTTTGGAATTGTTGTTTTAGATTAGGGATAATTGGATTATGTTATGAATTTCTTATGATGCGTTTTGATTTTTTTTTTATGAATTTCTTTTCATGTTGTGAATTATGTTGTTATGAATTTCAAGTCAGAGATGAAAGAAATTCAGTTTCGTTTTTGCCTGCTATGTTGTTTCGCATAGATTATTTGTTGGTACTCATGGATGCTTTGGATGGTATGCTTATTTTCGTACTTCTTGTTGTTGGTATACAGGAGGTGACTCATTTGCTTATAGTGTTTCTCAATTCTTTGCTTATATGTTGTTATGAATTTCTCTGGTTTTCAATTATGCAATTATCCCAAACTAAAATTGGATACTTTGTTCTCGGGTTCTCAATTGCTTCTATAGCAATTGCAAGTGTTATAATTGAAAATAAATTCTTGAAATGTAAAAATTTGATTGAAATAAATCCAAATGCTGCTCTGACAAAAATGAAAAAATATTGATAGATCATCCATACATCATAAATGCTATTAAACTTAAACTAGAGTGACACAAGTGACAATTTCCAAAACACAATGAAAAAAATATAAACACCAAATCAACTAAGTAATAAGAGCAACTTGAAATATTCTTCAATGTAATTCTTGTCAGCATATTCCTGAAACCATAAAAGAGATAACCAAATAAGAAAAAGAAGTAAAAACATGGTACATGAAAAAAACATGATACATGAATATTATGTTCAATTTTAATGACAGAATCTCATCAATCAACTAAAGGAACACAACATGGTACATGAATATTATGTATTAAAAAAAGCACACACAATGACAAAATTCAGAATAAGGTTTTACTAGTTCCATATTTAATGCTGATTCTGAAAAAAGAGGTATACATCTGTTTTTTATCATGATGCATCATTGATTGAAACAATTTATTGAAAACTGAGTTCTAAACAGTGGAAGGCAAGTAAAAAAGCATGATCGCAGGTCATTCAACAATTATCCATAGTAACATAATGACTAAATGCCTCAATATCAACTCAGATAATTATCTCGATCTAGTGCGAAACACTTTACCTAAACAGATAAAAAATTATTGTTTTTTATTAAACTTGCCTGAAGAGAGATTGTCAGCATCAAGACTATTCTGCACAAAATCTGAAATTACAATTCCAATTTCTCGAAATCTCTGAAATAATGCAAGAAAATTGTTGTAAATTTCAAAGAAGGAAATAGATTGAAATTGACAGCGGAGGAGAAGGTACTTCACGGAGGGGAAACGAGGTCTAGCGGTGTGCAGGTCGAGCAGTGCAGAGGCTGGGGAGGTCGAGAAGTGCAAAGGCGGGGCAAAATCCACCCTTTCGAGGTATAGCGGTTTGGGGCCTTCTTCGCCTCTAGTCTTCACCTTTTGGTCACTGGGCTCAACAGAGGAGAGAGGCTTCGCGACTTTGGTAAGGGATAGGGTTTTGGGACTTTCGATCAGTGTGCTCAGCAGAGGAGAGGGCTTCACGACTTTGGTGAGGGATAGGGTTTTGTGACTTTCGTCGCGAACTAGGTTTTGATTTTCTTCGAACGAGGGTCGAGGAGAATGACACGTCGGGAAGGAGATGAAACGAAGAGACGAACCGAGTCTATTTTTTTTCGGAATGGAGGCCTCCATTAGCAGTTTCCGCATTTTTTTTTCTCTGAGATCAGCGCCTTTGATTATCAATTAAATCGGACGGCGGAAATTTGGTGGAGCAGAAATTGTTGGTGCTCGGTGATGCACTCTAGCCTTACTATATATATATATATAGAGAGAGAGAATGGCTAATTTGAAAACGTTTGCATTTCGGTCGAAGTGCAAACACTTACATTAACCAACTTTTTGTTGTTAAAATTTAAATTTAAGTTGCTCAATAAATTCTTCATATCAAAATCTTGTAGAAAATCAAATTTCGTGATTTTTAGAGCATTATAGTTATATTTTAAATATTTTTTAAAAATAGCCCTGAAAATGTCATGTTTTCACAATTTTTTTAATATTAAACTGGACTGTTTTTAAAAAATATTTAAAATATAGATAGAAAGCTCTAAAAATCACGAAATTTGATTTCCTACAAGATTTTGATATCAAGAATTTATTGAGCAACTTAAATTTAAATTTTGACCACAAAAAATTGGCTAATGTGAAGCGTTTGCACTTCGGCTGAAGTGCAAACGTTTTCACATTAGCCATACTCTATATATGTATATATGTATCTCAACTTGATCATAGTCATAATTGGATGTAAAGTCTACCAAATTTTTTGAAAGTAGTCGATTCATTTTTGCACTGTCATTTTACACTAATATAGAATTTTAAAAATCTATTATGTCTTTTTTGTTCTTTTTACTAGAATGTAGGTTTTTTAAAACCTTCTATATGACTCATAAAAGAAAAAATATCATTAATTTGAACATTTAATCTTTGATTTTTTATTTCTTAAAAAATCAGTAAATTTATACTCTTAAGTGTTTATATAACTAACTTTTCACTGAATTATTAATATGTATGTATACTAAAATATGAATGTCAATATAGATAAAAATCTTATTAATTGACTGCAATACTGCATAATGGTGAAGTTGCTCAACGTTACCCTCTCAGTTCATCAAACACATTTCATTGTTTAACAATGTTCAAACCTATTAAAACTAAGTAGGGAAATAAATACAAAAACCTTAGAAAGTTGATTTCTTTTTTGACATTACTTTTTAAATTTTCTGCATCCATCCATGTAATTTCTAGTTCACTTGGCTGGCAATTGCATTTAGTAAATAAAAAAAGGACGTTGATACAGTGCTCGTGTTTTGCCTCCTCAGTTCATCCGTTGTCACTGACGCTCGGAGTCCACGCTTTAACTTTAGGGGACTGTTCTTTTTGAAGCATCTCAGAGACAAAACTTGAGGCACTGTAGCTTTTTTCCTAAAAAAAAAATGCTTAGAAATCATTGGGATGAAAATATTAAATACTCATGTTACTTGCAAAGGACTTGTAATGGCTAACATAACATTGAGACCTCCATAACATTTTAAACAAATTAGTTAACTTAGATAACTTCGGAGAAAAACTTAGATAACTTGATAAACTAGCAATGTTATTCACATCCTAAAATTATAATTGAAAATGTCACATAAAAAAATGCGTAATTCATACAAATTTTCAGGTCCGTAGCGAAAGTTTTTCTTTCTGTTTTAGTATAATACACATAATGTAATCTTTCAAAACTAAATCATAATTTATATAACATTTTGGGGTTCGTACCGAAAGTTTCACTTAAATGCCAGCCAATCCGAAATCCTTGTACATTGTACCTCAAAAAATAATCGTCTCCATTTTTTAAAACTACAGATCTCTCAAACAAGAACTCCTTACGGCCCCGTACATCTCCAGTCAATTGAAATCGGAGAGGAGGATTGCTTTCCGTCAACAGGCCACAGTATCAGCGAATCGGTGTATGAAGTATATACCGTCAATTTTTTCAGAAATAGAATCGGACGGTTGAGATAGCCTCGTAGGATCCTTCAATATTCCCTCCGAAGCTCTATATATATATAACTGTATCCATCGATTTGAGAGGAGAAAAAAAGCGGAATTGATAGAGGAGAGAAATCGCGAGAGATCAATTGAAACACAAGTGGTAAGCTGCTAGTCCTAGTCTCCTAGATATTTGTTAGATAAACCTGTGATTTTTTTTTTCGTTTTTAGCTCCTGTGTTGTTTACTGGTGCAATAAGGAGCTAACAAGTATTTGAGCTTCCTCTTCTTTGTGTTTTTTATTCTTCTTCAATTTTAGTTGTCCTATTTGTTTTGTAAACATTTTCAGATAATATGTTTCTACGATCACCTTCTTTAAGATATGTTTCCCTTTTATTTGGTTTAATAAAAATTTGTAGTAAAAAACGGGTTGATCCAGTCCACCTTTTTTTTGTTCCAAAATAAAACAAATTTAGTAGGCAAAACTTTACTACTTAATAAATATTTTCGGTATTTTGTGAATTGAATTTTTATCCTATTCTCTGAGGTGAAAGTTTGTATGATCGCCTTTAAAATATTTCTTACTTCTTCAATTTTTTGTTCTCCTCTTTGGTTTGTGATTTTTTTTTTGTTAGGTTTAATAAAATTTAGTACACAAACTTATTAAAATACAAAATTATTTTAGATTTTTTTGTCAAAAATGTAAAATTAAATTTCTTTATTAACATAAATTATTTGTGTACGACCACTTTTTCCCGTAAAATATAGAACGGTCATTCGCAAACGATGCTTGCGAACAAAAAGAGAATACTAGATAGTATTTATGATGATCCTAATTTAAATTTTTTTGATTTGATATTAATAAAAATAATACTAAAAATTTTCTATTCATTTTTTTGAAATGAAATTAAATTCTATATTTTTTGAGTGAAATTTCTCTTAATGTGAATAGTTCAAATCACTTGCAACGTTGAAGTTCTCTTGTAGATCCGCTTGACAACTATGTTTCCAATTATGATAACATTTAGATGAGGGTGGATGTTTAAAATAGGAAAGAGAGGGAGCAATTCTATTATGATAACATTTATTTCCAATTACCATTCATAACCATTTTCAAAATAGGAAAGTCTTTATAGAAACCTAAAACAGAGTCAATAAGTTTTCAAAAATATTTTCATGTTTGTAGGTTCCAATAAAATAAATTCTGCAATTAGTTGTCTTATCTTTAACACCTATTATCTCTGATTAACAGATTTAAATGGACACTATCAACAATAACTCAGAAAAAATGCAGCAACAAAATTCTGCTGTTAGCTCAGGGCTCAACCTGATGAATCGATCTTCAAACCGGCAGCAAATAGTCATGATCCCTACCCCCCGCATCATCGCCACTACTGAAGAGATGCAACCGAAAACATGCCAATCTGTTACTATTGCTGGCACTAGCTCATTGCATCAAACTGACAATCAAGGTGACCAAATTTCAAGTTTATCCGAGCCGATAACATCATCTACTCCCCCTGTTGTGAGGAACTCACAAGCCTCAACAAGTAGGGCCCGCCACGGTACAATGACCTCATCAGCTTTAGTTGCAAATGTGATTCCCGTCTCGACCCAAACACCTCCTTTGCTCCAGACCAATCAGAACTTGTCTGTGACCTCTTTCAACCCCTGTGCTGACCAGAGGCTAGCCTCGAGCAGTTATGCACCACAGATTGATCCACAAGTCAACTCAACTAGCTGGAGGTCCCATGCCAACATGCCGGACATCTTTTTCGCAGGAAATCAAGGGACAATGTCGGGAACCTCAATCAACCAGCACCACAACTTCATGGCGGGCACATTCAATAGCAACAACGGTGAGTAACCTTAAAATTATTACCCCTTGTTAGATTAGGTTTCTAAATATTATGAATCACTTTTCCGGATAGTATCCTCAATTGTATCATACTTATAATTGATATGAAGTACAGATGTATTCAAGTTTAAAGCACTTTTTTGTTGTCTTGATGAGTGTTGTGTATAGTTGAATGGAAAAATATGACTTGATTAAAAATTGAATAAAAGGAATTCAATGGAACCTAAATTGTTCCAAGAGAAGTTTTATAAAGTCTTGTCTATGATAAATTCTGGCTCAATAATTAATGGGTGAGTGGAGTACATCCTAGGATCTTGTTACAACTTGCAAGTTTGTCAAGGCAAAAACTATAAATTCTTGGCTGTTGTTCAATCCTTTTAATTTGTCCCTTTGATTTTATTCTTTTAGTTAATTATTTCCAAAACATTATAAAATAAAAGATGAAAATAGTACTATTCTTATTATAGGAGCTAGGTTGGTGGCTAATGCAATTTCAACTCCAACAAATACCCAAATGACTACAGGAGCCGGTTCCATTAACCCTACAGTTGCTCCGACAGCTTCCATTTGCCCGCCAATTGTTCGAGCACCATCTCAGCAGGGGACGGTGCAAACAGATGCCATGGCACAACCACCAATGAGACCTAATAAAGTCCCGAGTATCTATGTGCAACAACTTCAGAAGTACCTCCACTGCTGGAGTCAGCGACCTAGAGTATGTTTTATATTTCTCATCTTTACGTTCTTACCTTTTTTCTCCTTGGATTGCTTGATTTGCCTTTGAGTTTAAATGGATATTTGGTTGAAGAAAGCGATTGCGCAGGGGTAACAATGTTATATAAATATATACTACTTGAGGCTCAATTGAATAGGTCCATTAAATTGTATTCTTCACTGCTTCATAATACCTGACAATTCGGGGCCTGGTGATGCAGGATAATAACATTACATTCTGGAGGCAGTTCGTAACGGAATTTTTTGCACCTGACGGAAAAAGAAAATGCTGCTTGTCAGCATGCCAAGAGAACGCTGCCAACAAATTTCGACGATCAAAGGTTATATTAACAGATCCATTTCTCTATTTCGAGATATAAATGCTTATTGTAATATATAGTAGCCATTTTTTTTTTTTGAAGAAAATATAGTAGCCTTTTTAATTCAACTGATTATAGAAATGCCATGATATGGTCATCTTGTTACATATTGAGTTGCTAAATTTAACAGTGATCATGAGTATATATTAGGATAAACATGGAGCGAGATACATATATAGTGATCATTACAACATAGGCGTACATTCTACTTCCAAAAAAAGAAATCTTGTTTATAAGACTTGTATGTTATTTGGGTCCTTGTGGCCTAAATTATACAGGACTCACTGCAAAACAGGTTATAAGACTTGTTTCTGCTGGCTTAAATTACACCAAATCAGGTCCAGTAGTTGGTCATACTGTTTCGCTCATGCAATTTAAATTTTCTGCTAAGCTTATTTCTACATTTATATTTCTTAATAATATTGTTTTTATCAATGCTGTAGGAGAAGGCACCGTGTGATATCTGCAAAGCCTACTCCCAAAATGGACACGGTTAGCAATCAAAAGATACACACACAAAAAATTCATTTGTATTATTTGTTTTGTATAAATTATTTGCATATTGTTATATTGTACTAGAGATTTCATTCGAGGAATTGCCAATCTTCTTCCAATCAAAATTTAACTTCTGCAAGGATGAGGTACTCAAGCTCGATACATTCGTGGAGCGTAACTTGGTAAATAAAACCATAGTCCTTTACTTCCCAACAATGATTGAACAAGCCAGGCATGACAAATTTTTCAGTATCCAGAAGGGTCCTTTGGCAGTTACGTTCAATTCCAGTAAGAAGGTACTTCTTTACCAGCAAGATACTTCGAAGATTCAATTTGATTTTTTATATATTTATTAATTTACTTACCTCTGCTTCTTTTTTATCTGTGTTTTTAACTAATTTTGATATATTTACTTTCCTTATTTGATTACTTCCCTTTGGCTTTCGCAGATATTATCATGGCAGTTTTGCATGCGCTCTTGTGAAAAGCTGGACACCGGAGCACCTGACCTCCCTATGGTATGTATATCAATATGTTCATGAAAGTTGAGTCTGAGCTAAGAAATGATTATTGTGCAAACAGTGCGTAAGTATAACTAAAACTAGCAGTATATAAAAAAGGAGATGATACATCGATACCTTCAATGATACCACTATCGATACCAACAGAACAGATTCAGTTGAATTTAGTTTGCATGTTGTTGTTTTTATGATGCATGTTGTTTTTTGTATTATGCATATTGTTTTTGTTATTATGCATATAATTGATCGGACGCTCCATTGAAAACGAATGTCGCTACGCTCACCGACGCGGATCGCTACGCCCATTGATGCGGACTGTACGAATCCAGTTGCATTTATTTTGAAAAGTTGTTCTAGTTATTATGCATGTTGTTTTTGTTATTGTGCATGTTATTTTTTGTTATTATGCAAGTAAATAACATACAAAATAATACAAATAACATGCATAATAACAAAAACATCATGCATAATAATGAAAACATAATAAATCATAAGTATAACAAAAAACATAATGAACTTAGCATATAAATCATAAGTATTTGACTGTTATTTATGTTTTTATATGCACAATAACAAAAACAAAATGCATAATAACGAAAACAATATGCATCATAAGTAAAACAAATTTTCATAATAAATCATAAATAGAACAAAAAAAACATATTGAACTTAGCATATAAATCATAAGTATTTAACTGTTATGCATGTTATTAGATGCACAATAACGAAAACAATATGCATCATAAGTAAAACAAATTTTCGTCGGAACTCAACTGGACGTGTCCAGTTGGTATCGCTGACAATATCGAAGTTGGGATCCGCGAAACATTTTCCTATAAAAAAAGATGTGGTTAAGCCTTTACTTGGCACTGTTTAATCAGTAGTACTTTAGCTCAAAAACAACTCAGTATATATGGTATGCCTAGTGAATTAAACACGGTATCAACATTAACCATTAATTTCTATATTAAATAGCTAGAGTTTACACTATAACCAATTACTTATGTATATATGGTTAAACCATAAATTAACTTCTTCATTTCCTAATTCCATATTTTTTATTTTTTTTAAAACAATATGGTCTGTTATTTATTATTCATTAATTTTCTTGACTCTTTAAATAGATTAATGGCCACCCAAATGCCATGAAGAACTCGATGGATTTCAACTCTAGGAACCACCACAAGATAGGTATAATTGGAGTGGACTCTTTTGTTTTGTTTTTCTTATATCTTTTTGTTTCTTTTGAGTTTCCATTTTTTCTAAGAGGTGAACCCTTAAGAAAATAGATTTGCTTCTTTGATGTCAAGGATTAAATATTATAATTTGGGTAGATTTAATTTTGGTATTATTAGTCAGGTGCCAGTAGTTCATATAACCTTTTACTTGATGCTTCCCCTTTGTGTAATTTCAGTTTTTGGTGATGTTTTAATTACTGCATTACCACTTTACCAGTTATGAGTGCACTTTAGGCCAACACACCAACCAAATTAGGTCTATTGTAATGATTGGAGTTAATTGTGTACATGTTTGGTATCATATTTGTTTTGTTTTTTTTACAAAATTCGGAGACCAAGTGTCAAGTCACGGCCGTAGGTACCTTTCATGCATGGTTATCAACTCAAAGGAGAATATGCAAGTTAGATGAAATTTAATATGTTAATTTCCACCAATACCGATTACTGTGTCAATAAGACAAAAGGAAGTAAATCTAATTGCTCAAAAACATACTTGCTATTCTACAATTTATCAATCCTCTATCAACCCTCTTTTTATTTGCATATATACTTTCAGACCACATGCAGAATTGTACTGCTCAGCAAACATTGAGCCACCAAGTCCAAAGCCAACCAATCTCAAGCACACCATATCCAAGCCTTGGTGTTGGAGCAAACAACAATCAGGTAAATTTTCCTGTGCAACAGTTTCTAAACCAACCAAGCGTTGGAGCAAACAACAATCAAGTTCAAAGCCAACCAATTTTGAGCACAACATATCCAAGCCTTGGAGAAAACAATCAGGTCAATTTTCCAGTGCAACAGTTTCTAAACCAACCAAGCGTTGGAGCAAGCAACAATCAAGTTCAAAGCCAACCAATTTTGAGCACAACATATTCAAGCCTTGGAGAAAACAATCAGGTCAATTTTCCTGTGCAACAGTTTATAAACCAGCCAAGCGTTGGAGCAAATAACAATCAAGTTCAAAGCCAACCAATCTCGAGCTCAACATATCCAAGCCTTGGAGAAAACAATCAGGTAAATTTTCCTGTGCAACTGTTTCTAAACCAATCAAGCGTTGGAGCAAACAACAATCAGGTCAACTTTCTGGCGCAACAGTTTCTAAACCAATCAAGCGTTGGAGCAAACAACCATCAAGTCCAAAGCCAACCAATGTCGAGCACAACATATCCAATCCTTGGAGCAAACAATAATCAGTTCAATTTTCCTGCGCAACAGTTTCTAAACCAACCTAGCGTACTGGATACCAGTGCATCCAGATTCAGGCCCGTGACTAGTACCACGGCTTCCTTGGTAAGTCCTAACATTATTACAAATCCTCTATTTCCGGCCCCTAATGTCGATGCCAGATCGCTTCCAGATGCAGGTGCATCAGGCCCGACTAACACGCTTAAACGGGCTTGCACTACTGAAAATGAAGTGTGCACGGATGTCCCCGAACTGCGTGTGATCCGGCAGAGGTTGGAAGATGCATTATCTGGAAATGGTGTAGAAATTGGAAGTGAGAGTGGAAACCTGGCTTTGACTGCAGGCCTCACTGAAGGTTCGGCTGCCGACGAAAACATCGGTTCTAGCATTAACACAATGCACGGGTCTAGAGTAAACACAACAGAGCAGCAGTTAGACGAATTTTTTGAAGGTACTGAACCAGGAAAGGAAATTTCTGACCTCTTGGAGTTTCTGTTCAACCAATAGTGCTTTATTCTTAATTCTCATGTAGCTAGAAAGTTGAGAAATAACGGCTACATATTTGTGATGCAGATAGAGCGTGTACGCGCGTTTTCTTTTATATTTTTTCTTAAATAGTTTGAACTTTTGATAACGTTGAATTAAACAATTGGATAATTGGCATCGCACATTATTCGTTTTCTCTCTTGTATAGTCGACATTTTTCCAGAGTCTTGCTTAAGTAATATTATTTCGACTTGAATGACTTGTATATATAGAATTTTGCTTTGGAAAGTGGAAAGAACGTAGACCAATCTGAATGCTCCCTTTATGGTGGATTTTGATACGGTGTTTTCCTTTGTTTGGCAAATATAGAATATAGAAGTGTCCAATGTGGAGAATCGTCACGAAATAGATAAGTTTTATTTGTATTTTATTCACGAAACAAATATTTATTTTGTTAATTGTTTTCTTTTACATAAATCGTTTCATTTGTCACGAAACAAACGAAATACGAAATTTCGTGATATTTTGTACTATACTATTTAAACGAAATGAATTTTTTTTCTTTCGTTAATCATTTCGTTTTGTTTCGTGACGAAAGAGAAAAATGTATTTCATTTTCGTTTTGTTTATCACAAAAATAAGAACGACGAAACGATTTTGCGTCGACAGCTCTAAGCAAATACAACAACAACAATGAAGTTTTTAGTCCCAAACAAATTGGAGTAAGTTAAAAATGAAATACAATCTAAATAGGTGTTTTCCTTATTTGGCAAATGTTTAAATAAATTAGCACTAACTGCAATATTACTTATTTTGATCTTATTCTGTTTTTTTTTTCTTTTTCTATTTGATGTAGTAGGCGAAGGTCTTATACTATGAATTATAAATATATAAAAACTTAAAAAGATTACAGATTGAGTTATATACAGAGAAATTAAGCAAAGAGATTAAAGGTAAAAAAATTTAATTCTAGCTCCCTTGTTTTAGCTTATTATGTATATGGTCAAAGAGTAACTCACCCCTAATACATAAGTGTTCATTTTGTTTGATTTATCAACGTTTTTAGTTTGACAATTTGCAAAATAATATGCAATTTAACAAGTTTGTTGTAAGAAAATATTTGTAGGTACATAAGACAGAGTAAGGCAAAGCAATTTGGAGCTTGGAGCATTACTACTTGCTAAATGAAAGCATATGATAGTTTTTATCTATTTTATGTTTTTATTTTCATGCATTTTGACTTTGAAATCAAGCTAGTTAAGTCAAAATAGTGCATACTGCAACCGATCGATATATCGATTATACTAATCGATATATCGATATCTTCAAGGATTAGTCAAATTGGCTAAGTATAAAATAGACTGAGAGGTCCGTTGTCAAAGTTACAAGGCAAACGATATATCAATATGATATCGTATGGCTTATCGATATATCGATTACACCTTACTTCGCTTCATTTGAAAATTGACCAAGTAAGAGAATATTATCCTGAGAGAACTGTCATCAAGATTGTGTCCAAAATGATACATCGATTTGATATTGATTTGGTTAACGATATTATCGATTATGTCCATCGATATATCGTATACTGCGTAACAGAGGTATTATGTTTTGTACAAACTATTTAAGATGGTAAACTATTTCTCAATTATTGGGAAATGACGATTATAGCCAGTGCAGCGAGAGCAACGGCGATGACGTATAGGTCTCGGGCTGCCGATCCCACTCAGGATTGACACAAAAACAAAACATCAAAATAAAATGTGATCCACTTGAGTTTATTTGTATTTCTTTATATTTTCTATATCTTTTCTATATTATATGTAGCACAATATATTATAACGCATAATATACGACATAGTTATATATTAAGATAGTTATTTAGGTGTGTCAAATTAGATAGTCCGAACATAGGACTTAGATTGTACATCACGACTTAAGTAAATAATTAAGTATGTAGTTAATAGAATAACACTAACGATCAACTATACAACATACGTGATAAATTAATTAAAAGTGTAAAAGTGAAATAGAAATTATCATATGCATATTAATTAGGCCCTGAATGATACAACACGATTGGACTAAGTAGAAATATAATATATAATAATATATATTGATCAATTTCTCTATATCTAAACTAAAACAGAACACCCACGATTATTATGATTAAGTAAGTAACTAAATATAATACTATATATTGATCAATTTCTCTATAAGCACTTAATTAATATACACACCTATCGAATAGGTATTTTTCTTTCTTCATTGTTTAGTTTAATAATTAAAAGTCCAACTAAAAGTGGTTGAATTTATAACATGATTTGCTTCATGTAGTGCTTTGTTAATGTTCTGTAGCTTTTCGTCTTGACGGTATAGTAACAATTGAACATTGATAATACACATAAGAACATTACTCGAACTAATAAAAGTAAATAAGAAATAAAGGACTAGAAATTTAGAGCTCACACACCCACCGTGCAACAGAAACACTGTACGGGAAAATTGACTAAGTAAAATTATCAATTTAATTAAGTTAGGAGCATCAAGGACGTCTCAAACGCCTAGAGCTTTCTTTCTAATTCACACTAGCTAAGTATTCAATAGTCTAACCTGATAAACCCAGACGTCAAAAATTAGGAGGCTTAGTTGACTCGAATCCACACACAAGGGACGAGGCTAACGCTGCTGCATATGACACTTAGGCCAGCGCGGACGCAGCAGAGCGTCCGATAGATTAGGACTCCCTCCTTTTTTAGATGTGATTCTTGGGGTTTATATCACTCTCTCTTTTTAGGACATACTAGACTTACCAATAGTTTACTTAAACTGAACTGTGGTATCAAACTATCAACAATTGATAATCAGGCCATTAGGACTTGAACTGTCATAATTGCATACCGGTAACTACACCAGATTTTTGGGACTAACCTACATTGAATGTCATCTGCATTTCATAATTGCATGTAAGATCCAATATACGGATCGTATAGGTTATTAGATATCTATAGGTAGATGTGTATGTTATATTATATATATTCGCCAAGAGTGATGAGTGTTGGGCCGATGATCACCAGTTGGATGTAGCTTGAGAGCATCGCGAAGGGCAGATTACATACGCAAGCTCAATGCTCGTGGGGTCCCCTCGTCGGGATGTCTTCATAGACATCTGGTTGATGCCCACCAAACGAGTTCACCACTTGATGGCTCGTAGTGTCAGTAGAGAGTTTTATTTTCAATACCCATACTAAAATATAGTATAATAATATTTCTTCCTTTGAGTGAATAAGGTTCGGTATCTCAGTTTAGAGAAAGTGTGTGTGTGTGCGCGTGTCATATGTGAGGTATTGGAGCTATTCCGTTTTATTATACTTTTCTATTAGCCGATATTACGAGATTTCCTAATATTTGAAAGGCTTTCTCCTTTGACCCCTGGTTGGTACAGAGGAAGTCTGGGGCTTCCCTTTGGCCCTTAGTTGGTATAGGGAGTTCTTTTTCTATTATATTAGTTCAAACGAGTAGTCGGTTCCTTATTTTCGTATGGCGACTAAGATCGAGTGCTTTATTTTCTTATTTTCTCTTTTGGTGAGGTAGGCGTCTCGATTCGCTTTTTGACTAAATGTGTGTTGTTAGTAGCCGCTCAATTTCACCAGGACATTTTTGTTCTGGAAACTCAGAATTTATTAGATTGACGGCACGATCTTGTGACCCGTCTAACACCTACCCTTAGATTGGCGAGGTGATCTCGTGATCCGTCTAAGGAGGCGAATCCTGACGTCCTAAAATATGGGTTATGTTCCTTTCTTTCACAAATCCTTTGCTTGGGTGCATTTTCACATCTATCGTACTACTATATTATTCATATACTATCTCAGTCTTACTATTTTTTGTTTTTCTTCGTATCGTCTATTTGGTTAGATTTAATTAACATGAATAAATGGTTAATTGAATATCATTTAGGTAAATGTAACCTAATTAGAATTATACTCAATAAGTGTGATTGATCAAATCTTGAATCAAATATAAACTCAAAAGCTGGACCTAAATCAATACTGAGTAATTTTATAAATTATCACGTTCCACAGTGGTTGTGAAGTCCAGGTAAGGAGTTCATTTTGATACCCAGAGGAGAACGCTAGAATGAAGTCTTCAACGTCTTTCATTTTGTAGATATCTACTTATATCTCTTTTATTTTATTTTGTTTTTTTCTGTTAGGAGTAATTTGTAGTAGAATAGCGAAAGTCAATTCCACATCCTTTGATAGGATCGTTCTCTTCTTTATGTATTTTTGTTTCTTTTAGCTTCCGTTGTAAATTTTGTATACAAACACTGGTAAATATGAATATATATAAATTGTTGGATATTCATATATTGTGTTCAATGTGTGTGTTGTTCTTTTAATTAAGTATAATTAGTTAACTCTACATTAATTCTTTAATATTAAATTAAGTCTTTCATGTACTTATAATCAAATACATGTAACGTTATTTACAATCCTAACCAAGTTATATTTCTAGAATGTGACAAGTAATTTTAGAATTAACTCGAGAATCATAAATTCCAAAAATATAATTTTGGTGATTTTGTTAAGATTTTTGCCACCCTGATATTTTTTATTTTATTTTTGTTATTATTAAAATTTTCAATTAAAATAGTAAGAGTATCTTCATCCTTAAAATTTTTAAAGTTTCTAATCTGACGTGACCATTTCTAAATGAGTTTCAAAAATATAAATAAATTTCTTATTTAGCAACTATACTTTAGAATTTATAAACTCTGACGTGACTTAATCATTAACTAAAATTAATCGATCCCCCATAATATTAGTAATATTTGCTGACTTGATAATTTAGAAATTCTAACTTTTAAGTTTTAGAAATGAAACATTTAAAAACTAAAAAAAAATTAAATTTCTAAAATTAATGTGACAATAATTTAAAAACTCCAATTGTTTAAGAGATGAAGATGCTCTAAAATATTCCCAGAGAACCACAAATGTTAACTCCTATCTTGGTAATGCAATATGAGAGGCAAGCTTACTATTGCACTGCCAACCTTCCATATAACTTCTCTCAACGACCAAAAACCCAAAAACAGAAAAATATGTGAGAGTTTGGCCACAGATGAGGGGTGTCTAGACAAAATGGTGAGTCGGGTACTCATGCTCACTACCATTATAGTCATAATAGAGCCTCTCTCCTCTACGGATGTCTCTAATCGCTATGAGGAGAACACGGCTCTCACCATCCACATCAAATCTCACACATTTTAAATTTTGCTTCTTTTTACCATCCCTGTAGAAAAAAAATAATATTACTTCAGTACAAGTATGGACAACACCCATTCCTATAATTGAAATTATCTTTTTAATGATTCTTTTAACTTTTGTATTTATATCACTCTATTGACATTTATGGCAAAACTCATCTGTCTTCTATAAGAGACGATCAAATTATCTTTTGATTAATCCTTGGTTCCTTACAAATAGGTGGTCATAAGTAATAGTACAACCATGGTTCATTCAAGCAATTCTCTTCAAAATATTCGGAGTATTCCTCCTTTATAATGAGGAAAGTAACACAAGACAGGTCTATTTGTTCATTTAGCAGAAAAAGTGTATACACAGCATAACAAGGACACATAACATGCCTTTCTCTCTCAGAGCTGATAGCCCTCTGAAAATAAGTGATATTAATAATACAAATAAAAAGTGCTTACAGGGTGTGATTATTGATGCCGTTTATAAAACGTGCAATATTGCTTCTCTTATCAGGGCAAATTATGAGGCTCTTGGATTCGTCTCTGGCAGAGAGAAGGGTCATCATGCTGTCCCCGTCATCAGTCTCTCTATTTCTGAGATAGTCCACATCCCCTACATATTCTGTTACTATCGTCAGGTCTCTGATGTGTCTATCTGCCTCCACTGTGAACCTACATCAACAATATAATTTTGCATATAATTAGCATGAAATACTATGTTGAATGAGTAATGACATGTTCACTTGGTACCTGATATTTTGCATATTGGAGGTTATGTTGAATGAGTAATGACATATTCACTTTGTAGCTGCTATTTTGTATATCAGATGTTCACTTTTCTTGCTACACATAGGAGGTTATGTTGAATGAGTAATTGTCTTGAGCTTATTCTGTCATATTTTAGTTACTATTGATGTCCTTCACTCTGAAATTCCTTATTAGTATTACAATACTATTTTGTATAATAATCATATTCTTGGTCCTTTTGATTGAGAAGTACTTCATATCATTCTCACTATTGATGTGGAATTGGCAAATCCAGAAATGCAGAAATGAACTGACATTCTCTTAGAGGTCTTCGGTGCCAGGTTTGGTGGCACATAATTGAATACAGGATGCAGTACTTTGACAAAAATCCTCCTAATGTTCTGTTTTTTTTTCTGCTCAGGATCTTTGATTTATTCTGTTTACTGCTATTGTTCTGTTTTTGGGGCTTTAACTCCTATGAGGTCTTAACTCAACAGAGAGAGAGAGAGTTGGAAGAGAGACGAACCCTTCAACAGGATCAAAGACAACCAAAAGCGGTGGCCATTCTCCCCTTTCCATCATCATTTTGCACTGCATTAGAGTCTCTTTATCCTCCTTTGACATAACCTAACCAATTACAATGCACATTATCATACTTTTGATTTTTTCTGTTATTATAGTTAGGTTTTGATACTATAACCATAATTAAATGTAACAAATCGGGACTGCCTAATTAACAGTTTCATTGTGCATAAAACCTCAATAGGCCCTAATCATGCAAAGTACACCTAGGCTGCTGCTCAATGGGGCTTTGCCTACAGCATTGTCTCTTTACTAAGCCCGAACAGTTCCTCATTTGTGCAATATTTTGCCAGCTAGTTCGAATGTTATCCTCAAAAGATATATTTTATACAGTTATGACCATAAGATGCAATTGACTGATAAGAATATCTTTTTTAATCCTAATATTAGAATATAAATTCATTAAAAGGACAGTATATTGTACCTGCATCCCTCCTTTCTCCAGTGTCGCTCGGTTAGCTGATTTAGGGGCCATACCAGCTACATATGTGAGATCATTGCTAAACACTGTGCCAGTACTGGTAAGAGCAGTTGCAAGAGATGCCATTTGCTCAAGCCTCCTTCTTGGATCCTCGGTTGGGTTAAAAGGCAACAGCTTTTTCTTCTTCTTTGAAGGGAATGCACTCTTTCTCATTCTCTTCTTAGATTCTATCTTCTCAAACCCAGGCGAACGTTTGATTTTGAAAAAATCAACTATTTTTGTTTGAACTAGAGGAAATTCTGCAACCAAAATGAATACAAATGGATTAATTTGAAGCAGATTCGGAACAAAGAAAAAAAATAGATGTGTAGCTATTCTGGAAGGGCTTATATCAAATTTAGGGTGAAAAAAGAAGAAAAGGAACATTATAAGGCCGACTATGAAAATAAATGAGCTGAATTTAAAGCTTGTCTGGTTCATAATCTCAGCTAATAATACCATTTCTTAACAAAAACAAACAAAAGGATGGCGAAAAGGTAGAAAAAGAACTAGGAATTGTGAAACTCGGCGTACTTTTAGGGATCTTCTTGCCAGATGCAGAATTGGAGGAGCAAGAAGGGCAGAACCAGGAACCAGCTGGGACACGTGGCAGAATAGGGCGGAGGCAGAAGATGTGGTAGCCAGCATCACAGTTGTCACACAGAAGCAACTCCGCATCCGCCTCACCAGATCCGCAGGTGCTACACTTGATTGACTCGATCGAATCGGCAGTGTCTGGCTGGAGCTCAACTCGGGTTCGGTGCTTGAGGAGAGTTTTTGGCGCCATTTGAGAGAGAGAGAGAGAGGTTGAGAGGGAGACAGACCCAGAGAGAGTGGATCGATGATCGATCTATAATAACGGGGATAGAAAACTAGAAGTGAGGAGGGGGGAGGGAAAAGGCGCGGGAAGAATTGGAGAGATGAAAGAGCAGCAGCAAAATGGCGGGAACTGTTTCATTTAGCGCGGTATATTTTTCCGATGAATCCTGTAAAGGGACCGGAGAAGCGGATACGGTAGACTGTACAGGCGTGTTGCAAACGAGTCGAACATGAACGAGATGAGTCGAGTTCAAGATCAGCTCGTTACTTAACGAACGAGCTGGTAACGAACAAGTTCATAATGAGTTAGTAACGAACGAGTTCATAACGATTTTTTTACGAATCGAACACGAACGAGCCACGAGCTACGAATATTTTTGACACTTCTAGACTATATGTTAATTAAGATCATGCATATGCAATATGCAGATGACACCCTTATATTCCTAAAAGCAGACAAAAATAGTTAGATAAACTAAGTATAACATTAACATGTTTTGAAAATATATCTGGTCTAAGAATTAATTATAGTAAAACTGAATTAATTCCTTTAAATATTGAAAAGCACATGGCTTCTTACTATGCATCTACACTTAACTGCAAACTTGAAAAACTTCTAATAAAATATTTAGGATTACAATTACATTGGAAAAGGTCATCTAAAGCTGATTGGCAAATAGTAATAGATAAGATTTAGTAAAGATTATCAAAGGAAAAGGTCATCTAAAGCTGATTGGCAAATAGCTGATATTATGGCTACTGAAGGTTTAAACAAAATACTAACCAAAGGAATTGAAAATGGAAATTTTGAGGGGCTGGGACCTAAATTACAAAATGAGAATAAGATCATGCATCTGCAATATGCAG
>CAXKVX010004053.1:0-20262 GCA_964058865.1 Eleocharis quinqueflora
TGTTTTTTTTGAATGGTTAACACCCAAAAATGAAGTAATCGTATCTGAATAACTTGTCGTAGTAAGATAAGATGTTTGTGTTGTTTTCTATAATGGTTACCTCCCATAAATGAAGTACACTGAACTGGATCACTCATAAATTAAGTTCTCGGATATGAAGCACATAAAGTGGTATTCTATGCTCCTTCGTGTTGTATTAGTAAAAGGTTACCACCCTTAACTGAAGTATTCGAAGAACAAACACTTCTCGTAGTAGGCTTTGAATCTATGTGGGGTTTTATTGAAACGTTACCACTACTAATAATGTAATTGGATCTAAAACACTCGTAGTAGGATAAGATGATTTGTGGTGTTTTGTTTAATGGTTGTCACCCATAAATGAAGTACTCTGATCAGAAACACTTCTCCTATAAGGATAAGATACTATGTTGTGTTTTCTTGAATGGTTACCACCCACAAATGAAGTAATCGGATCTGAATAGTTGTCGTAGTAGGATAAGATGCTTTGTGAGTTTTCTTTAATGGTTACCATCCATAGATGAAGTACTCAAATAAGAAACATTTCTCGTAGTAGGAGAATATATTTTGTCGTGTTTTCTTAATTGTTTACCGCAAATAAATTAAGTTCTCGGACATGAAGCACATAGAGTGGTATTCTCTGCTTCTTCGTGATGTTATAATGAATGGTTACCACCATTAAATGAAGTACTCAAAGAAGAAACAATTCTCGTAGTATCCTAGGAGACTTTGTGGAGTTTTCTTGAAACATTACCACCGATAAATGAAGTTTTCTCATAGTAATATGACATGAAGCACATAAAATAGTATTCTATGCTCCTTCGTGTTGTTTTAGTAAAAGGTTACACCCTTCACTGAAGTATACAAAGAACAAACACTTATCATAGCAGGCTTTGATTTTGTGTGGGGTTTTCTTGAAACGTTACCACTCATAAAGGAAATACTCTGATAACAATCACTTCTCATAGTAGGATAAGATGCTTTGTTGGATTTTCTTTAATGGTTACAGTCAATAGAAGAATACTGATATAATAAACAATTATCGTCGTAGAAAGATGCTTAGTGGTGTTTTCTTGTAATTTTCCCACTCGTAAATAGTGTAATTCGTTCTGAAATACTTCTCGTAGTAGGATAAGACGATTTATGTTGTTTTCATTCATGGTTGTCACCTATAAATGAAGTACTATGATCAGAAATACTTCTCATCGTAAGATAAGATGCTTTGTGTTGTTTTCTTTAATGGTTACCACGCAATAATGAAGTAATCGGACAGAATCACTCATAAATTAAGTAATCGGACATGAAGGACATAAAGTGCTATTCTATGCTCCTTCATGTTGTTTTAGTAAAAGGTTACGACCCTTAACTGAAGTATACAAAGAACAAACACTTCTCGTAGCAGGATTTCATTTTATGTGGGGTTTTCTTGAAACGTTACCACTCCTAAATGAACTAGTTGGATCTGAAACACTTCTCTCCGTAGGATAAGATGATTTGTGGCATTTTGTTTAAAGGTTACCACCCAGAAATGAAGTACTCGATTCAGAAACCCTTCTCATAGAAGGATAAGATGCTTTGTGCTATTTTCTAGAATGGTTACCACTCAATAATGAAGTAATCGGATCTTAAACACTTCTCGTAGTAGGATAAGATGTTTTGGGTTGTTCTTTAGTGTTTACCCCCCATAAATGAACTACTCGGAAAAGAATCACTCACAAATTAAGTGTTCGGCCATGAAGCACATAAAGTGATATTTTATGCTCCTTCCTGTTGTTTCAGTAAAAGGTTACCACCCTTAACTGAAGTATTCGAAGAACAAACACTTCTCGTAGTAGGCTTTGACTCTATGTGGTTTTTTATTGAAACGTTACCACAACTATTGAAGTAATTGGATCTGAAACACTACGCATAGTAGGATAAGATGATTTGTGGTGTTTTGTTTAATGATTGCCACCCATAAATGAAGTACTCTGATCAGAAACACTTCTCCTAGAAGGATAAGATACTCTGTGGTGTTTTTTTGAATGGTTACCGCCCATAAATGAAGGACTATGATCAGAAATAACTTGTCGTAGTAGGATAAGATGTTTGTGTTGTTTTCTATAATGGTTACCTCCCATAAATGAAGTACACTGAACTGGATCACTCATAAATTAAGTTCTCGGACATGAAGCACATAGAGTGATATTCTATGCTCCTTCGTGTTATATTAGTAAAAGGTTACAACCCTTAACTGAAGTATTCGAAGAACAAACACTTCTCGTAGTAGGCTTTGAATCTATGTGGGGTTTTATTGAAACTTTAACACTACTAACGAAGTAATTGGATCTGAAACACTTCTCGTAGCAGGATAAGATGGTTTGCCTGTTTTATTTAATGGATATCAGCCATAGATGAAGTACTCAGATAAGAAACAATTCCCGTAGTAGGAAGATGCTTAGTAGTATTTTCTTAAAACATTACGACCCATAAACAGTGTACTCAGATAAGAGACTTTGTGGAGTTTTCTTGAAACGTTACCACCGATAAATGAAATTTTCTCATAGTAATATGGCAAGAAGCACATAGAATGGTATTCTATGCTCATTCGTGTTGTTTAGTAAAATGTTACCACCCTTAACTGAAGTATACAAAGAACAAACACTTCTCATAGCAGGCTTTGATTCTGTGTGAGGTTTTCTTGAAACGTAACCACTCATAAAGGAAATACTTTGATAACAAACACTTCTCATAATAGGATAAGATGTTTTGTTGGATTTTCTTTAATGGGTACCCCCAATAGAAGAATACTGAGATAATAAACAATTCTCGCCGTAGGAAGATGTTTAGTGGTGTTTTCTTGTAATGTTACCACCCGTAAACAATGTAATTCGTTCCTAAATACTTCTCGTAGTAGGATAAGACAATTTATGTTGTTTTCATTCATGGTTGCCGCCCATAAATGAAGTACTTTGTTCAGAAATAATTCTCATGGAAGGATAAGATGCTTTGTGATGTTTTCTTGAATGGTTACAACCCAATAATGAAGTAATCGGATCTGAAACTCTTCTCGTAGTAGGATGAGATGCTTTGTGTTGTTGTCTTTAGTGTTTACCTCTCATATATGAAGTACTCCGAACAGAATCACTCATAAATTAACTAATAAGACATGAAGCACATAAAGTGGTATTCTATGCTCCTTCGTGTTGTTTTAATAAAAGGTTACCACCATTAACTGAAGTATACAAAGAACAAACACTTCTCCTACCAGGATTTCATTTTATGTGGGGTTTTCTTGAAACGTTACCACTACTAACGAAGTAATTGAATCAGAAACACTTCTCGTAGTAGGATATGATGATTTGTGGCGTTTTGTTTAAAGGTTACCACCTAGAAATGAAGTACTCTGAATAGAAACCCTTCTCATAGAAGGATAAGATGCTTTGTGCTATTTTCTTGAATGGTTACCACTCAATAATGAAGTAATCGGATCTTAAACACTTCTCGTAGTAGGATAAGATGTTTTCGGTTGTTCTTTAGTGTTTAGCCCCCATAAATGAACTACTCTGAATAGAATCACTCACAAATTAAGTGTTCGGCCATGAAGCACATAAAGTGATATTTTATGCTCCTTCATGTTGCTTCAGTAAAAGATTACCACCCTTAACTGAAGTATTCCAAGAACAAACACTTCTCGAAGTAGGCTTTGACTCTATGTGGGGTTTTATTGAAACGTTACCACTACTAATGAAGCAATTGGATCTGAAACACTATGCGTAGTAGGATAAGATGATTTGTGGTGTTTTCTTTAATGGTTGTCACCCATAAATGAAGTACTCTGATCAGAAACACTTCTCCTAGAAGGATAAGATACTCTGTGGTGTTTTTTTGAATGGTTACCACCACAAATGAAGTAATCGTATCTGAATAACTTGTCGTAGTAGGATAAGATGTTTGTGTTGTTTTGTTTAATTGTTACCTCCCATAAATGAAGTACACTGAACTTGATCACTCATAAATTAAGTTCTCGGAAATGAAGCACATAAAGTGATATTCTATGCTCCTTCGTGTTATATTAGTAAAAGGTTACAACCCTTAACTGAAGTATTCGAAGAACAAACACTTCTCGTAGTAGGCTTTGAATCTATGTGGGGTTTTATTGAAACGTTACCACTACTAACGAAGTAATTGGATCAGAAACACTTCTCGTAGTAGGATATGATGATTTGTGGTGTTTTGTTTAATGGTTACCACCCATAAATGAAGTACTCTGATCAATAACACTTCTTATAAAAGGCTGAGATGCTTTGTGGTGTTTTTTTGAGTGGTTACCACTCAATAATGATGCAATCAGATCTAAAACACTTCTCTTTGTAGGATAAGATGCTTTGTTGTGTTTTCTTTAATGGTTACCACCCATAAATTAAGTACGCAGATCAGAATCACTCACAAATTAAGTATTCGGCCATGAAGTACATAAAGTGGTATTCTATTCTTCTTCGTGGTTATTTAGTGAATGCTACAACAGTTAAATGAAGTACTCGGAGATTAAACTCTTCTCGAATTAAATATGATGCATTGTGGACTTTTCTTGAAAGGTTACCACTCAGAAATGAATTACTCTGATCAGAAACACTTCTCGTAGCAGGATAAGATGTTTTGCCTGTTTTATTTAATGGATACCAGCCATAGATGAAGTACTCAGATAAGAAACAATTTCCGTAGTAGGAAGATGCTTAGTAGCATTTTCTTAAAACGTTACTACCCATAAACGGTGTAATTCATTCTAAAACACTTCTCGTAGTAGGATAAGTTGATTTATGGTGTTTTCTTTAATGGTTACCGCCCATAAATGAAGGCCTATGATCAGAAATACATCTCCTGGAAGGATAAGCTGCTTTGTGGTATTTTCTTGAATGGTTACCACTCAATAATGAAGTAATTGGATCTGAAACACTTCTCGTAGTAGAATAAGATGTTTTGTGTTGTTTTATATAGTGGTTACCTCCTATAAATGAAGTACTCTGAACAAAATCACTCATAAATTAAGTACTCGACAGGAAGCACATAAAGTGGTATTCTATGCCTCATCGTGGTGTTTCTGTGAATGGTTAAAACATCTAAATGAAGTTCTCGGAGAAGAAACTCTTCACGTAGTAAGATATGATGCTTTGTCGAGTTTTCTCCAGAAGTTACAACTCATAACTGAAGTACTCTGATCAGAAACATTTCCCAAAGTAGGATATGATGCTTTGTGAGTTTTCTTTATTGGTTACCACCCATAGATGAAGTACTCAGATAAGAAACATTTCTCGTAGTAGGATAATATATTTTGTGGTGTTTACTTGATTGTTTACCGCCCATAAATGATGTACTCGGACATGAAGCACATATAGTGGTATTCTCTGCTTCTTCGTGGTGTTATAATGAATGGTTACCACCATTAAATGAAGTACTCAAAGAAGAAACAATTCTCGTAGTATCCTAAGAGACTTTGTGGAGTTTTCTTGAAACGTTACCACCGATAATGAAGTTTTCTCATAGTAATATGGCAAGAAGCACATAGAATGGTATTCTATGCTCCTTCGTGTTGTTTAGTAAAAGGTTACCACCCTTAACTGAAGTATACAAAGAACAAACACTTCTCATAGCAGGTTTTGATTCTGTGTGGGGTTTTCTTGAAACGTAACCACTCATAAAGGAAATACTTTGATAACAAACACTTCTCATAGTAGAATAAGATGCTTTATTGGATTTTCTTTAATGGGTACCCCCAATAGAAGAATACTGAGATAATAAACAATTCTCGTCGTAGGAAGATGTTTAGTGGTGTTTTCTTGTAATGTTACCACCCGTAAACAATGTAATTCGTTCCGAAATACTTCTCGTAGTAGGATAAAACGATTTATGTTGTTTTCATTCATGGTTGCCGCCCATAAATGAAGTACTTTGATCAGAAATACTTCTCATGGAAGGATAAGTTGCTTTGTGATGTTTTCTTGAATGGTTACTACCCAATAATGAAGTGATCGAATCTTAAACTCTTCTCATAGTAGGATAAGATGCTTTGTGTTGTTTTCTTTAATGGTTACCACTCAATAATGAAGTAATCGGATCTGAAACTCTTCTCATAGTAGGATGAGATGCTTTGTGTTGTTGTCTTTAGTGTTTACCTCTCATAAATGAAGTACTCCGAACAGAATCACTCATAAATTAACTAATAAGACATGAAGCACATAAAGTGGTATTCTATGCTCCTTCGTGTTGTTTTAATAAAAAGTTACCACCATTAACTAAAGTTTACAAAGAACAAACACTTCTCGTACCAGGATTTCATTTTATGTGGGGTTTTCTTGAAATGTTACCACTCCTAAATGAGCTAGTTGGATCTGAAACACTTCTCTCCGTAGGATAAGATGATTTGTGGCATTTTGTTTAAAGGTTACCACCCAGAAATGAAGTACTCTGATCAGAAACCCTTTTCATAGAAGGATAAGATGCTTTGTGCTATTTTCTTGAATGGTTACCACTCAATAATGAAGTAATCGGATCTTAAACACTTCTCGTAGTAGGATAAGATGTTTCCGGTTGTTCTTTAGTGTTTACCCCCATAAATGAACTACTCTGAATAGAATCACTCACAAATTAAGTGTTCGGCCATGAAGCACATAAAGTGATATTTTATGCTCCTTCCTGTTGTTTCAGTAAAAGGTTACCACCCTTAACTGAAGTATTCGAAGAAATAACACTTCTCGAAGTAGGCCTTGACTCTATGTGGGGTTTTATTGAAACGTTACCACTACTAATGAAGCAATTGGATCTGAAACACTATGCGTAGTAGGATATGATGATTTGTGGTGTTTTGTTTAATGGTTGCCACCCATAAATGAAGTACTCTGATCAGAAACACTTCTCCTAGAAGGATAAGATACTCTGTGGTGTTTTTTTGAATGGTTACCACCCACAAATCTAGTAATCGTATATGAATAACTTGTCGTTGTAGGATAAGATGTTTTTGTTGTTTTCTGTAATGGTTACCTCCCATAAATGAAGTACACTGAACTGGATCACTCATAAATTAAGTTCTCGGACATGAAGCACATAAAGTGGTATTCTATGCTCCTTCGTGTTGTATTAGTAAAAGGTTACCACCCTTAACTGAAGTATTCGAAGAACAAACACTTCTCGTAGTAGGCTTTGAATCTATGTGGGGTTTTTTTGAAACGTTACCACTACTAATGAAGTAATTGGATCTGAAACACTCGTAGTAGGATAAGATGATTTGTGGTGTTTTCTTCAATGGTTACAACCCAATAATGAAGTGATCGGATCTCAAACTCTTCTCATAGTAGGATAATATGCTTTGTGTTGTTTTCTTTAATGGTTACCACTCAATAATGAAGTAATCGGACAGAATCACCCATAAATTAAGTAATCGGACATGAAGCACATAATATGCTATTCTATGCTCTTTCGTGTTGTTTTAGTAAAAGCTTACCACCCTTAACTGAAGTATACAAAGAACAAACACTTCTCGTAGCAGGATTTCATTTTATGGAGGGTTTTCTTGAAACGTTAACAATCCTAAAAGAAGTAGTTGGATCTGAAACACTTCTCTCCGTAGGAAAGATGATTTGTGGCGTTTTGTTTATAGGTTACCACCCAGAAATGAATTACTCTGATCAGAAACACTTCTCATAGAAGAATAAGATGCTTTGTGCTATTTTCTTGAATGGTTACCACTCAATAATGAAGTAATCGGATATTAAACACTTCTCGTAGTAGGATAAGATGTTTTGTGTTGTTCTTTAGTGTTTACCTCCCATAAATGAAATACTCTGAATAGAATCACTCACAAATTAAGTGTTCGGCCATAAAGCACATAAAGTAATATTTTATGCTCTTTCCTGTTGTTTCAGTAAAAGGTTACCACCCTTAACTGAAGTATTCGAAGAACAAACACTTCTCGTAGTAGGCTTTGACTCTATGTGGGGTTTTATGGAAACGTTACCACTAATAATGAAGCAATTGGATCTGAAACACCATGCGTAGTAGGATAAGATGATTTGTGGTGTTTTGTTTAATGGTTGCCACCCATAAATGAAGTACTCTGATCAGAAACACTTCTCCTAAAAGGATAAGATACTCTGTGGTGTTTTTTTGAATGGTTACGACCCACAAATGAAGTAATCGTATATGAATAACTTGTCGTAGTAGGATAAGATGTTTGTGTTGTTTTCTTTAATGGTTACCTCCCATAAATGAAGTACACTGAACTGGATCACTCATAAATTAAGTTCTTGGACATGAAGCACATAAAGTGGTATTCTATGCTCCTTCGTGTTGTATTAGTAAAAGTTTACCACCCTTAACTGAAGTATGTGAAGAACAAACACTTCTCGTAGTAGGCTTTGAATCTATGTGGGGTTTTATTGAAACGTTACCACCACTAATGATGTAATTGGATCTGAAACACTACGCGTAGTAGGATAAGACGATTTGTGGTGTTTTGTTTAATGGTTGCCACCCATAAATGAAGTACTCCGATCAGAAACACTTCTCCTAGAAGGATAAGATACTCTGTGGTGTTTTTTTGAATGGTTACCACCCAAAAATGAAGTAATCGTATCTGAATAACTTGTCGTAGTAAGATAAGATGTTTGTGTTGTTTTCTTTAATGGTTACCTCCCATAAATGAAGTACACTGAACTGGATCACTCATAAATTAAGTTCTCGGACATGAAGCACATAAAGTGGTATTCTATGCTCCTTCGTGTTGTATTAGTAAAAGGTTGCCACCCTTAACTGAAGTATTCGAAGAACAAACACTTCTCGTTGTAGGCTTTGAATCAATGTGGGGTTTTATTGAAACGTTACCACTACTAATGAAGTAATTGGATCTGAAACACTCGTAGTAGGATAAGATGCTTTGTGGTGTTTTCTTCAATGGTTACAACCCAATAATGAAGTGATCGTATCTGAAACTCTTCTCATAGTAGGATAAGATGCTTTGTGTTGTTTTCTTTAATGGTTACCACTCAATAATGAAGTAATCGGACAGAATTACTCATAAATTATGTAATCGGACATGAAGCACATAAAGTGCTATTCTATGCTCCTTCGTATTGTTTTAGTAAAAGGTTACCACCCTTAACTGAAGTATACAAAGAACAAACACTTCTCGTAGCCGGATTTCATTTTATGTGGGGTTTTCTTGAAACGTTACCACTCCTAAATGAAGTAGTTGGATCTGAAACACTTCTCTCCGTAGGATAAGATGATTTGTGGCGTTTTGTTTAAAGGTTACCACCCAGAAATGAAGTACTCTGCTCAGAAACCCTTCTCATAGAAGGATAAGATGCTTTGTGCTATTTTCTTGAGTGGTTACCACTCAATAATGAAGTAATCGGATCTTAAACACTTCTCGTAGTAGAATAAGATGTTTTGTGTTGTTTTATATAGTGGTTACCTCCTATAAATGAAGTACTCTGAACAAAATCACTCATAAATTAAGTACTCGACAGGAAGCACATAAAGTGGTATTCTATGCCTTATCGTGGTGTTTCTGTGAATGGTTAAAACATCTAAATGAAGTACTCGGAGAAGAAACTCTTCACGTAGTAAGATATGATGCTTTGTCGAGTTTTCTTCAGAAGTTACAACTCATAAGTGAAGTACTCTGATCAGAAACATTTCCCAAAGTAGGATATGATGCTTTGTGAGTTTCTTTATTGGTTACCACCCATAGATGAAGTACTCAGATAAGAAACATTTCTCGTAGTAGGATAATATATTTTGTGGTGTTTTCTTGATTGTTTACCGCCCATAAATGATGTACTCGGACATGAAGAACATATAGTGGTATTCTCTGCTTCTTCGTGGTGTTATAATGAATGGTTACCACCATTAAATGAAGTACTCAAAGAAGAAACAATTCTCGTAGTATCCAAAGAGACTTTGTGGAGTTTTCTTGAAACGTTACCACCGATAAATGAAGTTTTCTCATAGTAATATGGCAAGAAGCACATAGAATGGTATTCTATGCTCCTTCGTGTTGTTTAGTAAAAGGTTACCACCCTTAACTGAAGTATACAAAGAACAAACACTTCTCATAACAGGCTTTGATTCTGTGTGGGGTTTTCTTGAAACGTAACCACTCATAAAGGAAATACTTTGATAACTACACTTCTCATAGTAGGATAAGATGCTTTGTTGGATTTTCTTTAATGGGTACCCCCAATAGAAGAATACTGAGATAATAAACAATTCTCGTCGTAGGAAGATGCTTAGTGGTGTTTTCTTGTAATGTTACCACCCGTAAAAAATGTAATTCATTCCGAAATACTTCTCGTAGTAGGATAATACGATTTATGTTGTTTTCATTCATGGTTGCCGCCCATAAATGAAGTACTTTGATCAGAAATACTTCTCATGGAAGGATAAGATGCTTTGTGATGTTTTCTTGAATGGTTACTATCCAATAATGAAGTGATCGAATCTTAAACTCTTCTCATAGTAGGATAAGATGCTTTGTGTTGTTTTCTTGAATGGTTACCACTCAATAATGAAGTGATCGGATCTGAAACTCTTCTCATAGTAGGATGAGATGCTTTGTGTTGTTGTCTTTAGTGTTTACCTCTCATAAATGAAGTACTCCGAACAGAATCACTCATAAATTAACTAATAAGACATGAAGCACATAAAGTGGTATTCTATGCTCCTTCCTGTTGTTTCAGTAAAAGGTTACCACCCTTAACTGAAGTATTCGAAGAACAAATACTTCTCGAAGTAGGCTTTGACTCTATGTGGGGTTTTATTGAAACGTTACCACTACTAATGAAGCAATTGGATCTGAAACACTATGCGTAGTAGGATATGATGATTTGTGGTGTTTTGTTTAATGGTTTCCACCCATAAATGAAGTACTCTGATCAGAAACACTTCTCCTAGAAGGATAAGATACTCTGTGGTGTTTTTTTGAATGGTTACCAACAACAAATCTAGTAATCGTATATGAATAACTTGTCGTTGTAGGATAAGATGTTTTTGTTGTTTTCTGTAATGGTTACCTCCCATAAATGAAGTACACTGAACTGGATCACTCATAAATTAAGTTCTCGGACATGAAGCACATAAAGTGGTATTCTATGCTCCTTCGTGTTGTATTAGTAAAAGGTTACCACCCTTAACTGAAGTATTCGAAGAGCAAACACTTCTCGTAGTAGGCTTTGAATCTATGTGGGGTTTTTTTGAAACGTTACCACTACTAATGAAGTAATTGGATCTGAAACACTCGTAGTAGGATAAGATGATTTGTGGTGTTTTCTTCAATGGTTACAACCCAATAATGAAGTGATCGGATCTCAAACTCTTCTCATAGTAGGATAATATGCTTTGTGTTGTTTTCTTTAATGGTTACCACTCAATAATGAAGTAATCGGACATAATCACCCATAAATTAAGTAATCGGACATGAAGGACATAATATGCTATTCTATGCTCTTTCGTGTTGTTTTAGTAAAAGCTTACCACCCTTAACTGAAGTATACAAAGAACAAACACTTCTCGTAGCAGGATTTCATTTTATGGAGGGTTTTCTTGAAACGTTAACAATCCTAAAAGAAGTAGTTGGATCTGAAACACTTCTCTCCGTAGGATAAGATGATTTGTGGCGTTTTGTTTATAGGTTACCACCCAGAAATGAATTACTCTGATCAGAAACACTTCTCATAGAAGAATAAGATGCTTTGTGCTATTTTCTTGAATGGTTACCACTCAATAATGAAGTAATCGGATATTAAACACTTCTCGTAGTAGGATAAGATGTTTTGTGTTGTTCTTTAGTGTTTACCTCCCATAAATGAACTACTCTGAATAGAATCACTCACAAATTAAGTATTCGGCCATGAAGCACTTAAAGTGATATTTTATGCTCCTTCCTGTTGTTTCAGTAAAAGGTTACCACCCTTAACTGAAGTATTCGAAGAACAAACACTTCTCGTAGTAGGCTTTGACTCTATGTGGGGTTTTATTGAAACGTTATCACTACTAATGAAGTAATTGGATCTGAAACACTACGCGTAGTAGGATAAGACGATTTGTGGTGTTTTGTTTAATGGTTGCCACCCATAAATGAAGTACTCCGATCAGAAACACTTCTCCTAGAAGGATAAGATACTCTGTGGTGTTTTTTTGAATGGTTACCACCCAAAAATGAAGTAATCGTATCTGAATAACTTGTCGTAGTAAGATAAGATGTTTGTGTTGTTTTCTTTAATGGTTACCTCCCATAAATGAAGTACACTGAACTGGATCACTCATAAATTAAGTTCTCGGACATGAAGCACATAAAGTGGTATTCTATGCTCCTTCGTGTTGTATTAGTAAAAGGTTGCCACCCTTAACTGAAGTATTCGAAGAACAAACACTTCTCGTTGTAGGCTTTGAATCAATGTGGGGTTTTATTGAAACGTTACCACTACTAATGAAGTAATTGGATCTGAAACACTCGTAGTAGGATAAGATGCTTTGTGGTGTTTTCTTCAATGGTTACAACCCAATAATGAAGTGATCGTATCTGAAACTCTTCTCATAGTAGGATAAGATGCTTTGTGTTGTTTTCTTTAATGGTTACCACTCAATAATGAAGTAATCGGACAGAATTACTCATAAATTATGTAATCGAACATGAAGCACATAAAGTGTTATTCTATGCTCCTTCGTGTTGTTTTAGTAAAAGGTTACCACCCTTAACTGAAGTATACAAAGAACAAACACTTCTCGTAGCAGGATTTCATTTTATGTGGGGTTTTCTTGAAACGTTACCACTCCTAAATGAAGTAGTTGGATCTGAAACACTTCTCTCCGTAGGATAAGATGATTTGTGGCGTTTTGTTTAAAGGTTACCACCCAGAAATGAAGTACTCTGCTCAGAAACCCTTCTCATAGAAGGATAAGATGCTTTGTGCTATTTTCTTGAGTGGTTACCACTCAATAATGAAGTAATCGGATCTTAAACACTTCTCGTAGTAGGATAAGATGTTTTGTGTTGTTCTTTAGTGTTTACCTCCCATAAATGAACTACTCTGAATAGAATCACTCACAAATTAAGTATTCGGCCATGAAGCACTTAAAGTCATATTTTATGCTCCTTCCTATTGTTTCAGTAAAAGGTTACCACCCTTAACTGAAGTATTCGATGAACAAACACTTCTCGTAGTAGGCTTTGAATCTATGTGGGGTTTTATTGATATGTTACCACTACTAATGAAGCAATTGGGTCTGAAACACGATGCGTAGTAGGATAAGATGATTTGTGGTGTTTTGTTTAATGGTTGTCACCCATAAATGAAATACTCTGATCAGAAACACTTCTCCTAGAAGGATAAGATACTCTGTGGTGTTTTCTTGAATGGTTATCACCCTCAAATGAAGTAATCGGATCTGAATAACTTGTCGTAGTAGGATAAGATGCTTTGTGTTGTTTTCTTTAATGGTTACCTCCCATAAATGAAGTATACTGAACAGGATCACGAATAAATTAAGTTCTCGGACATGAAGCACATAAAGCGGTATTCTTTGCTCCTTCGTGTTGTATTAATAAAAGGTTACCACCCTTAACTGAAGTATTCGAAGAACAAACACTTCTCGTTGTAGGCTTTTATTATGTGTGGGTTTTTCTTGAAAAGTTACCACTCCTAAATGAAGTAATTTGATCCGAAACACTTCTCGTTGTATGATATGATGATTTGTGGTGTTTTCTTTAATGGTTACGACCCATATATGATGTGCTCTGATCATAAACACTTCTCATAAAAGGATGAGATGATTTGTGGTGTTTTTTTTAATGGTTACCACTCAATAATAAAGCAATCTGATATAAGAAACATTTCTCGTAGTAGGATAATATATTTTGTGGTGTTTTTTTGATTGTTTACCGCAAATAAATTATGTACTCGGACATGAAGCACACATAGAGTGGTATTCTCTGCTTCTTCGTGGTGTTATAATGAATGGTTGCCACCATTAAATGAAGTACTCAAAGAAGAAACAATTCTCGTAGTATCCTAGGAGACTTTGTGGAGTTTTCTTGAAACATTACCACCGATAAATGAAGTTTTCTCATAGTAATATGACATGAAGCACATAAAATGGTATTCTATGCTCCTTCGTGTTGTTTTAGTAAAAGGTTGCACCCTTAACTGAAGCATACAAAGAACAAACACTTCTCATAGCAGGCTTTGATTTTGTGTGGGGTTTTCTTGAAACGTTACCACTCATAAAGGAAATACTCTGATAACAAACACTTCTCATAGTAGGATAAGATGCTTTGTTGGATTTTCTTTAATGGTTACCGCCAATAGAAGAATACTGATATAATAAACAATTATCGTCGTAGAAAGATGCTTAGTGGTGTTTTCTTGTAATTTTACCACTCGTAAACAGTGTTATTCGTTCCGAAATACTTCTCGTAGTAGGATAAGACGATTTATGTTGTTTTCATTCATGGTTGTCACCTATAAATGAAGTACTATGATCAAAAATACTTCTCCTGGAAGGATAAGATGTTTTGTGTTGTTTTCTTGAATGGTTACAACCCAATAATGAAGTGATCGAATCTTAAACTCTTCTCATAGTAGGATAAGATGCTTTGTGTTGTTTTCTTTAATGCTTACCACTCAATAATGAAGTAATCAGACAGAATCACTCATAAATTAAGTAATCGGACATGAAGGACATAAAGTGCTATTCTATGCTCCTTCGTGTTGTTTTTGTAAAAGGTTACCACCCTTAACTGAAGTATACAAAGAACAAACACTTCTCGTAGCAGGATTTCATTTTATGTGGGGTTTTCTTGAAACGTTACCACTCCTAAATCAAGTAGTTGGATCTGAAACACTTCTCTCCGTAGGATAAGATGATTTGTGGCATTTTATTTAAAGGTTACCACCCAGAAATGAAGTACTCTGATCAGAAACCCTTCTCATAGAAGGATAAGATGCTTTGTGCTATTTTCTTGAATGGTTACCACTCAATAATGAAGTAATCGGATCTTAAACACTTCTCGTAGTAGGATAAGATGTTTTGGGTTGTTCTTTAGTGTTTACCCCCCATAAATGAACTACTCTGAATAGAATCACTCACAAATTAAGTGTTCGGCCATGAAGCACATAAAGTGATATTTTATGCTCCTTCTTGTTGTTTCAGTAAAAGGTTACCACCCTTAACTGAAGTATTCGAAGAACAAACACTTCTCGTACTAGGCTTTGAATCTATGTGGGGTTTTATTGAAACGTTACCACTACTAATGAAGCAATTGGATCTGAAACACTATGCGTAGTAGGATATGATGATTTGTGGTGTTTTGTTTAATAGTTGCCACCCATAAATGAAGTACTTTGATCAGAAACACTTCTCCTAGAAGGATTAGATACTCTGTGGTGTTTTTTTGAATTGGTTACCACCCACAAATGAAGTAATCGTATCTGAATAACTTGTCGTAGTAGGATAAGATGTTTGTGTTGTTTTCTTTAATGGTTACCTCCCCATAAATGAAGTACACTGGACTGGATCACTCATAAATTAAGTTCTCGGACATGAAGCACATAAAGTGGTATTCTATGCTCCTTCGTGTTCTATTAGTAAAAGGTTACCATCCTTAAGTGAAGTATTCGAAGAACAAACACTCTTCGTAGTAGACTTTGAATCTATGTGGGGTTTTATTGAAACGTTACCACTACTAACGAAGTAATTGGATCTGAAACACTTCTCGTAGTAGGATATGATGATTTGTGGTGTTTTGTTTAATGGTTACCACCCATAAATGAAGTACTCGGATCAATAACACTTCTCATAAAAGGCTGAGATGCTTTGTGGTGTTTTTTTTAATGGTTACCACTCAATAATGATGCAATCAGATCTAAAACACTTCTCTTTGTAGGATAAGATACTTTGTGGTGTTTTCTTTAATGGTTACCACCCATAAATTAAGTACGCAGATCAGAATCACTCACAAATTAAGTATTCGGCCATGAAGTACATAAAGTGGTATTCTATTCTTCTTTGTGGTTATTTAGTGAATGCTACAACAGTTAAATGAAGTACTCGGAGATTAAACTCTTCTCGAATTAAATATGATGCATTGTGGACTTTTCTTGAAAGGTTACCACTCAGAAATGAATTACTCTGATTAGAAACACTTCTCGTAGCAGGATAAGATGTTTTGCCTGTTTTATTTAATGGATACCAGTCATAGATGAAGTACTCAGATAAGAAACAATTCCCGTAGTAGGAAGATGCTTAGTGGTATTTTCTTAAAACGTTACCACCCATAAACGGTGTAATTCATTCTAAAACACTTCTCGTAGTAGGATAAGTTGATTTATGGTGTTTTCTTTAATGGTTACCGCCCATAATGAAGTACTATGATCAGAAATACATCTCCGGGAAGGATAAGCTGCTTTGTGGTATTTTCTTGAATGGTTACCACTCAATAATGAAATAATTGGATCTGAAACACTTCTCGTAGTAGAATAAGATGTTTTGTGTTGTTTTATATAGTGGTTACCTCCTATAAATGAAGTACTCTGAACAAAATCACTCACAAATTAAGTACTCGACAGGAAGCACATAAAGTGGTATTCTATGCCTTATCGTGGTGTTTCTGTGAATGGTTAAAACATCTAAATGAAGTACTCGAAGAAGAAACTCTTCACGTAGTAAGATATGATGCTTTGTCGAGTTTTCTTGAGAAGTTACCACTCATAACTGAAGTACTCTGATCAGAAACATTTCCCAAAGTAGGATATGATGTTTTGTGAGTTTTCTTTATTGGTTACCACCCATAGATGAAGTACTCAGATAAGAAACATTTCTCGTAGTAGGATAAGATACTTTGTGGTGTTTTCTTGATTGATTACCGCCCATTAGTGATGTACTCCGACATGAAGCACATAGATTGGTATTCTCTGCTTCTTCGTGGTGTTATAAAGAATGGTTACCACCAATAAATGAAGTACTAAAAAAAGAAACAATTCTCGTAGTATCCTAGGAGACTTTGTGGAGTTTTCTTGAAACGTTACCACCGATAAATGAAGTTTTCTCATAGTAATATGACAAGAAGCACATAAAGTGGTATTCTATGCTCCTTCGTGTTGTTTTAGTATAAGGTTACTACCCTTAACTGAAGTATACGAAGAACAAACACTTCTCATAGTAGGCTTTGATTCTGTATGGAGTTTTCTTGGAACGTTACCACTCATAAAGGAAATACTTTCATAACAAACACTTCTCATAGTAGGATAAGATGCTTTGTGGGGTTTTCTTTAATGGTTACCACCAATAGATGAATACTGAGATAATAAACAATTCTCGTTGTAGGAAGATGCTTAGTGGTGTTTTCTTGAAATGTTACCACCTGTTAACAATGTAATTCGTTTCGAAATACTTCTCGTAGTAGGATAAGACGATTTATGGTGTTTTCTTTCATGGTTGCCACCCATAAATGAAGTATGCTGATCAGAATCACTCAGAAATTATGTACTTGAACATGAAGCACATAGAATGGTATTCTATGCTTCTTCGTGGTTATTTAGTGAATGGCTAAACAGTTAAATGAAGTACTCGAAGATGAAACTCTTCTCGTAGTAAAATATGATGCTTTGTGGAGTTTTCTTGAAAGGTTACCACTTAGAAATGAATTACTCTGATCAGAAACACTTATCATAGCATGATATGATGTTTTGCATGTTTTCCTTAATGGTTACCACCCATAGATGAAGTACTCAGATAAGAAACAATTCCCGTAATAAGAAGATGCTTTGTGGTATTTTTGAAACGTTACCACCCATAAACGGTGTAATACATTCTAAAACACTCCTCGAAGTAGGATAAGCTGTTTTGTGGTCTTTTCTTGAATGGTTACCACTCAATAATGAAGTAATTGGATCTGAAACACTTCTTGTAGTTGAATAAGATGCTTTTTGTTGTTTTATATAGTGGTTACCGCCCATAAATGAAGTACGCTGAATAGAATCACTCGTAAATTAAGTACTAGGACATGAAGCACATAAAGTGGTATTCTATGCCTCATCGTGGTGTTTCAGTGAATGGTTAAAACACCTAAATGAGGTACTAGGAGATAAAACTCTTCACGTAGTAAGATATGATGCTTTGTGGAGTTTTCTTGAGAGGTTACCATTCATAACTGAAGTACTTTGATCAGAAACATTTCTCATAGTAGGATATGATACTTTGTGGGTTTTCTTTAATGGTTACCACCCATAGATGAAGTACTCATATAAGAAACATTTCTCATAGTAGGATAATATATTTTGTGGTGTTTTCTTGATTGTTTACCGCAAATAAATGATGTACTCGGACATGAAGCACATAGAGTGGTATTCTCTGCTTCTTCGTGGTGTTATAATGAATGGTTATCACCATTAACTGAAGTACTCAAAGAAGAAACAATTCTCGTAGTAGCCTAGGAGACTTTGTGGAGTTTTCTTGAAATGTTACCATCCATAAATGAAGTTTTCTCATAGTAATATGACAAGAAGCACTTAAAATGGTATTCTATGCTCCTTCGTGTTGTTTTAGTAAAAGGTTACCACTCTTAAATGAAGTATACAAAGAACAAACACTTCTCGTAGCAGGCTTTCATTTTATGTGGGGTTTTTTTGAAACGTTACCACTCCTAAATGAAGTAATTGGATCTGAAACAAATCTCGTAGTAGGATAAAAAGATTTGTGGCATTTTGTTTAAAGGTTACCACCCATAAATGAAGTACTCTGATCAGAAACACTTCTCCTAGAATGATAGGATGCTATGTGGTGTTTTCTTGAATGGTTACCACGACATAAATGAAGTAATCGAATCTGAAACACTTCTCGTAGTAGAATAAGTTGCTTTGTGGTGTTTTCTTTGGTGGATACCTCTCATAAATGAAGTACGCTGATGAGAATCACTCATAAATTAAGCAATTGGATATGAAGCACATAGAGTGGTATTCTATGCTTCTTCGTGATTATTTTGTGAATGGCTACAACACTCAAATGAAGTAGTCGGAGATGAAAGTTTTCTTTAGTAAGATATGATGCTTTGTGGAGTTTTCTTGAAAGGTCACCACTCATAAATGAAGTACTTTTATCACAAACACTTCTCATAGTAGTATAAGATGCTTTGTGGGATTTTTTTTAATGGTTACAACCAATAGATGAATACTGAGATGATAAACAATTCTCGTAGTTGAAAGATGCTTATTGGTGTTTTCTTGAAATGTTACCACTCGGAAACAATGTAATTTGTTCTGAAACACATCTCGTGGTAAGACGATTTATGGTGTTTTCTTTCATGGTTGCCACCCATAAATACTTTGATCAGAAATACTTCTCATAGAAGGATAAGATGCTTTGTGGTGATTTCTTGAATGGTTACCACTCAATAATGATTTAATCGGATCTGAAAACTTCTCGTAGTAGGATAAGATGTTTTGTGTTGTTCTTTAGTGTTTACCTCCCATAAATGAACTACTCTGAACAGAATCACTCACAAATTAAGTACTCGAACATGAAGCACATAAAGTGGTATTCTATGCTCTTTCGTGTTGTTTTAGTAAAAGGTTACCACCCTTAACTGAAGTATTCGAAAAACAAACACTTCTCGTAGTAGGCTTTGATTCTATGTGGGGTTTTATTGAAACGTTACCACTACCAAATGAAGTAATTGGATCTGAAACACTACTCGTAGTAGGATAAAATGATTTGTGGTGTTTTGTTTAATGGTTACCACCCATAAATAAAGTACTCTGATCAGAAACACTTCTCCTAGAATGATAAGATACTTTGTGGTGTTTTCTTGAATGGTTACCACCCACAAATGAAGTAATCAGATCTGAAACACTTGTCATTGTAGGATAAGATGCTTTGTGATGTTTTCTTTAATGGTTACCTCCTATAAATGAAGTACTCTTAACAGAATTACTCATAAATTAAGTACTCTGAAATGAATCACAAAAAGTGGTATTCTATGCCTTTTTGTGGTGTCTCAGTGAATGGTACAACACTTAAATGAAGTATTCGGAGAAGAAACTCTTCTCGTAGTAAGTTATGATGCTTTGGGGGAAGGGGGTTTAATGGTTACCATCCATAGATGAAGTACTCAGCTAAGAAACACTTCTGGTAGTATGATAATATGCTTTGTGATTGTTTACCGCTCATAAATGATGTACTCGAACATGCTGCACGTAGAGTGTTATAGTGAAT
>CAXKVX010004054.1:0-31855 GCA_964058865.1 Eleocharis quinqueflora
TAATTGATGGGTGGTAAGCATAAAATAAAACATCACAAAGCATCTTACCCTACTCCGACAAGTGTTTATTATATGAGTACTTCATTTATGGGTAGTAAACATTAAAGAAAACACCACAAAGGATCATATCCTACTAAGAAGTGTTTCTGATCATAGCACTTCATTTATGTGTGGTAACCTTTCAAGAAAACTCCACAACGCATCATATCTTGCAACGAGAAGAGTTTCTTCTCCGAGTACTTCATTTAAGTGTTGTAACCATTCATTAAAGGACAACGAACAAGCATAAATACCACTCTAAGTGTTTCATGTCCGAGTACTACATTTATGAATGATTCCGATCAATGTACTTAATTGTTGGGTGGTAAACATGAAATAAAACATCACAAAGCATCTTATCCTACTACGAAAAGTGTTTCTTTTCTGAATACTTCATTTATGGGTGGTAACCATTAAAGAAAACACCACAAAGCATCATATCGTACTAAAAAGTGTTTCTAATCAAAATAATTCATTTGTGAGTGGTAACATTTCAAAAACACTCTACAAACCATCAAATATTACCACGAGAAGAGTTTCTTCTCCGAGTACTTCATTTAAGTGTTGTAACAATTCATTAAAACACAACGAAGAAGCATCAATACCACACTAAGTGTTTGATGTCCGAGTACTTAATTTAGGAGTGATTTCGGTCAATGTAATTAATTGATGGGTGGTAAGCATAAAATAAAACATCACAAAGAATCTTACCCTACTCCGACAAGTGTTTATTATATGAGTACTTCATTTATGGGTAGTAAACATTAAAGAAAACACCACAAAGGATAATATCCTACTAAGAAGTGTTTCTGATCATAGCACTTCATTTATGTGTGGTAACCTTTCAAGAAAACTCCACAACGCATCATATCTTACAACGAGAAGAGTTTCTTCTCCGAGTACTTCATTTAAGTGTTGTAACCATTCATTAAAGGACAACGAACAAGCATAAATACCACTCTAAGTGTTTCATGTCCGAGTACTTCATTTATGAATGATTCCGATCAATGTACTTAATTGCTGGGTGGTAAACATGAAATAAAACATCACAAAGCATCTTATCCTACTACGAGAAGTGTTTCTTATTTGAATACTTCATTTATGGGTGGTAACCATTAAAGAAAACACCACAAAGCATCATATCGTACTAAAAAGTGTTTCTAATCATAATAATTCATTTGTGAGTGGTAACATTTCATGAACACTCTACAAACAATCAAATATTACCACGAGAAGAGTTTCTTCTCCGAGTACTTCATTTAAGTGTTGTAACCATTTATTAAAACACAACGAAGAAGCATAAAAACCACACTAAGTGTTTGATGTCCGAGTACTTAATTTAGGAGTGATTTCGATCAATGTACTTAATTGATGGGTGGTAAGCTTTAAATAAAACATCACAAAGCATCTTACCCTACTCCGACAAGTGTTTATTATGTGAGTACTTCATTTATGGGTAGTAAACATTAAAGAAAACACCACAAAGGATCATATCCTACTAAGAAGTGTTTCTGATCATAGCACTTCATTTATGTGTGGTAACCTTTCAAGAAAACTCCACAACGCATCATATCTTACAACGAGAAGAGTTTCTTCTCCGAGTACTTCATTTAAGTGTTGTAACCATTCATTAAAGGACAACGAACAGGCATAAATACCACTCTAAGTGTTTCATGTCCGAGTACTTCATTAATGAATGATTCCGATCAATGTACTTAATTGCAGGGTGGTAAAAATGAAATAAAACATCACAAAACATCTTATCATACTACGAAAAGTGTTTCTTATCTGAATACTTCATTTATGGGTGGTAACCATTAAAGAAAACACCACAAAGCATCATACCGTACTAAAAAGTGTTTCTAATCGTAATAATTCATTTGTAAGTGGTAACATTTCAAGAACAATCTACAAAGCATCAAATATTACCACGAGAAGAGTTTCTTCTCCGAGTACTTCATTTAAGTGTTGTAACCATTCATTAAAACACAACGAAGAAGCATAAATGCCACACTAAGTGTTTCATGTCCGAGTACTTAATTTAGGAGTGATTTCGACCAATGTACTTAATTGATGGGTGTTAAGCATTAAATAAAACATCACAAAGCATTTTACCCTATTCCGACAAGTGTTTATTATGTGAGTACTTCATTTATGGATAGTAAACATTAAAGAAAACACCACAAAGGATCATATTCTACTAAGAAGTGTTTCTGATTATAGCACTTCATTTATGTGTGGTAACCTTTCAAGAAAACTCCACAACGCATCATATCTTACAACGAGAAGAGTTTCTTCTCCGAGTACTTCATTTAAGTGTTGTAACCATTCATTAAAGGACAACGAACAAGCATAGATACCACTCTAAGTGTTTCATGTTCGAGTACTTAATTTAGGAGTGATTTCGATCAATGTACTTAATTGATGGGTGGTAAGCATTAAATAAAACATCACAAAACATCTTACCCTACTCCGACAAGTGTTTATTATATGAGTACTTCATTTATGGGTAGTAAACATTAACGAAAACACCACAAAGGATCATATCCAACTTAGAAGTGTTTCTGATCATAGCATTTCATTTATGTGTGGTAACCTTTCAAGAAAACTCCACAACGCATCATATCTTACAACGAGAAGAGTTTTTCTCCGAGTACTTCATTTAAGTGTTGTAACCATTCATTAAAGGACAACGAACAAGCATAAATACCACTCTAAGTTTTTCATGTCCGAGTACTTAATTTAGGAGTGATTTCGATCAATGTACTTAATTGATGGGTGGTAAGCATTAAATAAAACATCACAAAGCATCTTACCCTACTCCGACAAGTGTTTATTATATGAGTACTTCATTTATGGGTAGTAAACATTAAAGAAAACACCACAAAGGATCATATTCTACTAAGAAGTGTTTCTGATTATAGCACTTCATTTATGTGTGGTAACCTTTCAAGAAAACTCCACAACGCATCATATCTTTCCACGAGAAGAGTTTCTTCTCCGAGTATTTCATTTAAGTGTTTTAACCATTCATTAAAGGACAACGAACAAGCATAAATACCACTTTAAGTGTTTCATGTCCGAGTACTTCATTTATGAATGATTGCGATCAATGTACTTAATTGCTGGGTGGTAAACATGAAATAAAACATCACAAAGCATCTTATCCTACTACGAGAAGTGTTTCTTATCTGAATACTTCATTTATGGGTGGTAACCATTAAAGAAAACACCACAAAGCATCATATCGTACTAAAAAGTGTTTCTAATCATAATAATTCATTTGTGAGTGGTAACATTTCAAGAACACTCTACAAACCATCAAATATTACCACGAGAAGAGTTTCTTCTCCGAGTACTTCATTTAAGTGTTGTAACCATTCATTAAAGGACAACGAACAAGCATAAATACCACTCTAAGTGTTTCATGTCCGAGTTCTTCATTTATGAATGATTCCGATCAATGTACTTAATTGCTGGGTGGTAAACATGAAATAAAACATCACAAAGCATCTTATCCTACTACGAGAAGTGTTTCTTATCTGAATACTTCATTTATGGGTGGTAACCATTAAAGAAAACACCACAAAGCATCATACCGTACTAAAAAGTGTTTCTAATCGTAATAATTCATTTGTAAGTGGTAACATTTCAAGAACAATCTACAAAGCATCAAATATTACCACGAGAAGAGTTTCTTCTCCGAGTACTTCATTTAAGTGTTGTAACCATTCATTAAAACACAACGAAGAAGCATAAAGGCCACACTAAGTGTTTCATGTCCGAATACTTAAATTAGGAGTGATTTCGATCAATGTACTTAATTGATGGGTGGTAAGCATTAAATAAAACATCACAAAGCATCTTACCCTACTCCGACAAGTGTTTATTATATGAGTACTTCATTTATGGGTAGTAAACATTAAAGAAAACACCACAAAGGATCATATCCTACTAAGAAGTGTTTCTGATCATAGCACTTCATTTATGTGTGGTAACCTTTCAAGAAAACTCCACAACGCATCATATCTTACAATGAGAAGAGTTTCTTCTCCGAGTACTTCATTTAAGTGTTGTAACCACTCATTAAAGGACAACGAACAAGCATAAATACCACTCTAAGTGTTTCATGTCAAGTACTTCATTTATGAATGATTCCGATCAATGTACTTAATTGCTGGGTGGTAAGCTTTAAATAAAACATCACAAAGCATCATATCCTACTAAGAAGTGTTTCTAATCATAATAATTTATTTGTGTGTGGTAACATTTCAAGAACACTCTACAAAGCATCAAATATTACCACGAGAAGAGTTTCTTCTCCGAGTACTTCATTTAAGTGTTGTAACCATTCATTAAAACACAACGAAGAAGCATAAAGGCCACACTAAGTGTTTCATGTCCGAATACTTAAATTAGGAGTGATTTCGATCAATGTACTTAATTGATGGGTGGTAAGCTTTAAATAAAACATCACAAAGCATCTTACCCTACTCCGACAAGTGTTTATTATGTGAGTACTTCATTTATGGGTAGTAAACATTAAAGAAAACACCACAAAGGATCATATTCTACTAAGAAGTGTTTCTGATTATGGCACTTCATTTATGTGTGGTAACCTTTCAAGAAAACTCCACAACGCATCATATCTTACCACGAGAAGAGTTTCTTCTCCGAGTACTTCATTTAAGTGTTTTAACCATTCATTAAAGGACAACGAACAAGCATAAATACCACTCTAAGTGTTTCATGTCCGAGTACTACATTTATGAATGATTCCGATCAATGTACTTAATTGTTGGGTGGTAAACATGAAATAAAACATCACAAAGCATCTTATCCTACTACGAAAAGTGTTTCTTTTCTGAATACTTCATTTATGGGTGGTAACCATTAAAGAAAACACCACAAAGCATCATATCGTACTAAAAAGTGTTTCTAATCATAATAATTCATTTGTGAGTGGTAACATTTCAAAAACACTCTACAAAGCATCAAATATTACCACGAGAAGAGTTTCTTCTCCGAGTACTTCATTTAAGTGTTGTAACAATTCATTAAAACACAACGAAGAAGCATCAATACCACACTAAGTGTTTGATGTCCGAGTACTTAATTTAGGAGTGATTTCGGTCAATGTAATTAATTGATGGGTGGTAAGCATAAAATAAAACATCACAAAGCATCTTACCCTACTCCGACAAGTGTTTATTATATGAGTACTTCATTTATGGGTAGTAAACATTAAAGAAAACACCACAAAGGATCATATCCTACTAAGAAGTGTTTCTGATCATAGCACTTCATTTATGTGTGGTAACCTTTCAAGAAAACTCCACAACGCATCATATCTTACAACGAGAAGAGTTTCTTCTCCGAGTACTTCATTTAAGTGTTGTAACCATTCATTAAAGGACAACGAACAAGCATAAATACCACTCTAAGTGTTTCATGTCCGAGTACTTCATTTATGAATGATTCCGATCAATGTACTTAATTGCTGGGTGGTAAACATGAAATAAAACATCACAAAGCATCTTATCCTACTACGAGAAGTGTTTCTTATTTGAATACTTCATTTATGGGTGGTAACCATTAAAGAAAACACCACAAAGCATCATATCGTACTAAAAAGTGTTTCTAATCATAATAATTCATTTGTGAGTGGTAACATTTCAACAACACTCTACAAACCATCAAATATTACCACGAGAAGAGTTTCTTCTCCGAGTACTTCATTTAAGTGTTGTAACCATTCATTAAAGGACAACGAACAAGCATAAATACCACTCTAAGTGTTTCATGTCCGAGTTCTTCATTTATGAATGATTCCGATCAATGTACTTAATTGATGGGTGGTAAACATGAAATAAAACATCACAAAGCATCTTATCCTACTACGAGAAGTGTTTCTTATCTGAATACTTCATTTATGGGTGGTAACCATTAAAGAAAACACCACAAAGCATCATACCGTACTAAAAAGTGTTTCTAATCGTAATAATTCATTTGTAAGTGGTAACATTTCAAGAACAATCTACAAAGCATCAAATATTACCACGAGAAGAGTTTCTTCTCCGAGTACTTCATTTAAGTGTTGTAACCATTCATTAAAACACAACGAAGAAGCATAAAGGCCACACTAAGTGTTTCATGTCCGAATACTTAAATTAGGAGTGATTTCGATCAATGTACTTAATTGATGGGTGGTAAGCATTAAATAAAACATCACAAAGCATCTTACCCTACTCCGACAAGTGTTTATTATATGAGTACTTCATTTATGGGTAGTAAACATTAAAGAAAACACCACAAAGGATCATATCCTACTAAGAAGTGTTTCTGATCATAGCACTTCATTTATGTGTGGTAACCTTTCAAGAAAACTCCACAACGCATCATATCTTACAATGAGAAGAGTTTCTTCTCCGAGTACTTCATTTAAGTGTTGTAACCACTCATTAAAGGACAACGAACAAGCATAAATACCACTCTAAGTGTTTCATGTCCGAGTACTTCATTTATGAATGATTCCGATCAATGTACTTAATTGCTGGGTGGTAAGCTTTAAATAAAACATCACAAAGCATCATATCCTACTAAGAAGTGTTTCTAATCATAATAATTTATTTGTGTGTGGTTACATTTCAAGAACACTCTACAAAGCATCAAATATTACCACGAGAAGAGTTTCTTCTCCGAGTACTTCATTTAAGTGTTGTAACCATTCATTAAAACACAACGAAGAAGCATAAAGGCCACACTAAGTGTTTCATGTCCGAATACTTAAATTAGGAGTGATTTCGATCAATGTACTTAATTGATGGGTGGTAAGCTTTAAATAAAACATCACAAAGCATCTTACCCTACTCCGACAAGTGTTTATTATGTGAGTACTTCATTTATGGGTAGTAAACATTAAAGAAAACACCACAAAGGATCATATTCTACTAAGAAGTTTTTCTGATTATGGCACTTCATTTATGTGTGGTAACCTTTCAAGAAAACTCCACAACGCATCATATCTTACCACGAGAAGAGTTTCTTCTCCGAGTACTTCATTTAAGTGTTTTAACCATTCATTAAAGGACAACGAACAAGCATAAATACCACTCTAAGTGTTTCATGTCCGAGTACTACATTTATGAATGATTCCGATCAATGTACTTAATTGTTGGGTGGTAAACATGAAATAAAACATCACAAAGCATCTTATCCTACTACGAAAAGTGTTTCTTTTCTGAATACTTCATTTATGGGTGGTAACCATTAAAGAAAACACCACAAAGCATCATATCGTACTAAAAAGTGTTTCTAATCATAATAATTCATTTGTGAGTGGTAACATTTCAAAAACACTCTACAAAGCATCAAATATTACCACGAGAAGAGTTTCTTCTCCGAGTACTTCATTTAAGTGTTGTAACAATTCATTAAAACACAACGAAGAAGCATCAATACCACACTAAGTGTTTGATGTCCGAGTACTTAATTTAGGAGTGATTTCGGTCAATGTAATTAATTGATGGGTGGTAAGCATAAAATAAAACATCACAAAGCATCTTACCCTACTCCGACAAGTGTTTATTATATGAGTACTTCATTTATGGGTAGTAAACATTAAAGAAAACACCACAAAGGATCATATCCTACTAAGAAGTGTTTCTGATCATAGCACTTCATTTATGTGTGGTAACCTTTCAAGAAAACTCCACAACGCATCATATCTTACAACGAGAAGAGTTTCTTCTCCGAGTACTTCATTTAAGTGTTGTAACCATTCATTAAAGGACAACGAACAAGCATAAATACCACTCTAAGTGTTTCATGTCCGAGTACTACATTTATGAATGATTCTGATCAATGTACTTAATTGTTGGGTGGTAAACATCAAATAAAACATCACAAAGCATCTTATCCTACTACGAAAAGTGTTTCTTTTCTGAATACTTCATTTATGGGTGGTAACCATTAAAGAAAACACCACAAAGCATCATATCGTACTAAAAAGTGTTTCTAATCATAATAATTCATTTGTGAGTGGTAACATTTCAAAAACACTCTACAAACCATCAAATATTACCACGAGAAGAGTTTCTTCTCCGAGTACTTCATTTAAGTGTTGTAACAATTCATTAAAACACAACGAAGAAGCATCAATACCACACTAAGTGTTTGATGTCCGAGTACTTAATTTAGGAGTGATTTCGGTCAATGTAATTAATTGATGGGTGGTAAGCATAAAATAAAACATCACAAAGCATCTTACCCTACTCCGACAAGTGTTTATTATATGAGTACTTCATTTATGGGTAGTAAACATTAAAGAAAACACCACAAAGGATAATATCCTACTAAGAAGTGTTTCTGATCATAGCACTTCATTTATGTGTGGTAACCTTTCAAGAAAACTCCACAACGCATCATATCTTACAACGAGAAGAGTTTCTTCTCCGAGTACTTCATTTAAGTGTTGTAACCATTCATTAAAGGACAACGAACAAGCATAAATACCACTCTAAGTGTTTCATGTCCGAGTACTTCATTTATGAATGATTCCGATCAATGTACTTAATTGCTGGGTGGTAAACATGAAATAAAACATCACAAAGCATCTTATCCTACTACGAGAACTGTTTCTTATTTGAATACTTCATTTATGGGTGGTAACCATTAAAGAAAACACCACAAAGCATCATATCGTACTAAAAAGTGTTTCTAATCATAATAATTCATTTGTGAGTGGTAACATTTCATGAACACTCTACAAACAATCAAATATTACCACGAGAAGAGTTTCTTCTCCGAGTACTTCATTTAAGTGTTGTAACCATTCATTAAAACACAACGAAGAAGCATAAAAACCACACTAAGTGTTTGATGTCCGAGTACTTAATTTAGGAGTGATTTCGATCAATGTACTTAATTGATGGGTGGTAAGCTTTAAATAAAACATCACAAAGCATCTTACCCTACTCCGACAAGTGTTTATTATGTGAGTACTTCATTTATGGGTAGTAAACATTAAAGAAAACACCACAAAGGATCATATCCTACTAAGAAGTGTTTCTGATCATAGCACTTCATTTATGAGTGGTAACCTTTCAAGAAAACTCCACAACGCATCATATCTTACAACGAGAAGAGTTTCTTCTCCGAGTACTTCATTTAAGTGTTGTAACCATTCATTAAAGGACAACGAACAAGCATAAATACCACTCTAAGTGTTTCATGTCCGAGTTCTTCATTTATGAATGATTCCGATCAATGTACTTAATTGCTGGGTGGTAAACATGAAATAAAACATCACAAAGCATCTTATCCTACTACGATAAGTGTTTCTTATCTGAATACTTCATTTATGGGTGGCAACCATTAAAGAAAACATCACAAAGCATCTTACCCTACTCCGAGAAGTGTTTATTATATGAGTACTTCATTAATGGGTAGTAAACATTAAAGAAAACACCACAAAGGATCATATTCTACTAAGAAGTGTTTCTGATTATAGCACTTCATTTATGTGTGGTAACCTTTCAAGAAAACTCCACAACGCATCATATCTTACAACGAGAAGAGTTTCTTCTCCGAGTACTTCATTTAAGTGTTGTAACCATTCATTAAAGGACAACGAACAAGCATAAATACCACTCTAAATGTTTCATGTTCGAGTACTTAATTTAGGAGTGATTTCGATCAATGTACTTAATTGATGGGTGGTAAGCATTAAATAAAACATCACAAAGCATCTTACCCTACTCCGACAAGTGTTTATTATGTGAGTACTTCATTTATGGGTAGTAAACTTTAAAAAAAACACCACAAAGGATCATATCCTACTAAGAAGTGTTTCTGATCATAGCACTTCATTTATGTGTGGTAACCTTTCAAGAAAACTCCACAACGCATCATATCTTACCACGAGAAGAGTTTCTTCTCCGAGTACTTCATTTAAGTGTTGTAACCATTCATTAAAGGACAACGAACAAGCATAAATACCACTCTAAGTGTTTCATGTCCGAGTACTTCATTAATGAATGATTCCGATTAATGTACTTAATTGCAGGGTGGTAAAAATGAAATAAAACATCACAAAACATCTTATCATACTACGAAAAGTGTTTCTTATCTGAATACTTCATTTATGGGTGGTAACCATTAAAGAAAACACCACAAAGCATCATACCGTACTAAAAAGTGTTTCTAATCGTAATAATTCATTTGTAAGTGGTAACATTTCAAGAACAATCTACAAAGCATCAAATATTACCACGAGAAGAGTTTCTTCTCCGAGTACTTCATTTAAGTGTTGTAACCATTCATTAAAACACAACGAAGAAGCATAAATGCCACACTAAGTGTTTCATGTCCGAGTACTTAATTTAGGAGTGATTTCGACCAATGTACTTAATTGATGGGTGTTAAGCATTAAATAAAACATCACAAAGCATCTTACCCTATTCCGACAAGTGTTTATTATGTGAGTACTTCATTTATGGATAGTAAACATTAAAGAAAACACCACAAAGGATCATATTCTACTAAGAAGTGTTTCTGATTATAGCACTTCATTTATGTGTGGTAACCTTTCAAGAAAACTCCACAACGCATCATATCTTACAACGAGAAGAGTTTCTTCTCCGAGTACTTCATTTAAGTGTTGTAACCATTCATTAAAGGACAACGAACAAGCATAAATACCACTCTAAATGTTTCATGTTCGAGTACTTAATTTAGGAGTGATTTCGATCAATGTACTTAATTGATGGGTGGTAAGCATTAAATAAAACATCACAAAGCATCTTACCCTACTCCGACAAGTGTTTATTATATGAGTACTTCATTTATGGGTAGTAAACATTAACGAAAACACCACAAAGGATCATATCCTACTTAGAAGTGTTTCTGATCATAGCATTTCATTTATGTGTGGTAACCTTTCAAGAAAACTCCACAACGCATCATATCTTACAACGAGAAGAGTTTTTCTCCGAGTACTTCATTTAAGTGTTGTAACCATTCATTAAAGGACAACGAACAAGAATAAATACCACTCTAAGTTTTTCATGTCCGAGTACTTAATTTAGGAGTGATTTCGATCAATGTACTTAATTGATGGGTGGTAAGCATTAAATAAAACATCACAAAGCATCTTACCCTACTCCGACAAGTGTTTATTATATGAGTACTTCATTTATGGGTAGTAAACATTAAAGAAAACACCACAAAGGATCATATTCTACTAAGAAGTGTTTCTGATTATAGCACTTCATTTATGTGTGGTAACCTTTCAAGAAAACTCCACAACGCATCATATCTTTCCACGAGAAGAGTTTCTTCTCCGAGTATTTCATTTAAGTGTTGTAACCATTCATTAAAGGACAACGAACAAGCATAAATACCACTTTAAGTGTTTCATGTCCGAGTACTTCATTTATGAATGATTGCGATCAATGTACTTAATTGCTGGGTGGTAAACATGAAATAAAACATCACAAAGCATCTTATCCTACAACGAGAAGTGTTTCTTATCTGAATACTTCATTTATGGGTGGTAACCATTAAAGAAAACACCACAAAGCATCATATCGTACTAAAAAGTGTTTCTAATCATAATAATTCATTTGTGAGTGGTAACATTTCAAGAACACTCTACAAACCATCAAATATTACCACGAGAAGAGTTTCTTCTCCGAGTACTTCATTTAAGTGTTTTAACCATTCTTTAAAGGACAACGAACAAGAATAAATACCACTCTAAGTGTTTCATGTCCGAGTACTTCATTTATGAATGATTCCGATCAATGTACTTAATTGCTGGGTGGTAAACATGAAATAAAACATCACAAAGCATCTTATCCTACTACGAGAAGTGTTTCTTATCTGAATACTTCATTTATGGGTGGTAACCATTAAAGAAAACACCACAAAGCATCATATCGTACTAAAAAGTGTTTCTAATCATAATAATTCATTTGTGACTGGTAACATTTCAAAAACACTCTACAAACCATCAAATATTACCACGAGAAGAGTTTCTTCTCCGAGTACTTCATTTAAGTGTTGTAACAATTCATTCAAACACAACGAAGAAGCATAAATACCACACTGAGTGTTTGATATCCGAGTACTTAATTTAGGAGTGATTTCGATCAATGTACTTAATTGATGGGTGGTAAGCATTAAATAAAACATCACAAAGCATCTTACCTTACTCCGACAAGTGTTTATTATATGAGTACTTCATTTATGGGTAGTAAACATTAAAGAAAACACCACAAAGGATCATATTCTACTAAGAAGTGTTTCTGATTATAGCACTTCATTTATGTGTGGTAACCTTTCAAGAAAACTCCACAACGCATCATATCTTTCCACGAGAAGAGTTTCTTCTCCGAGTATTTCATTTAAGTGTTTTAACCATTCATTAATGGACAACGAACAAGCATAAATACCACTTTAAGTGTTTCATGTCCGAGTACTTCATTTATGAATGATTGCGATCAATGTACTTAATTGATGGGTGGTAAGCTTTAAATAAAACATCACAAAGCATCTTACCCTACTCCGACAAGTGTTTATTATGTGAGTACTTCATTTATGGGTAGTAAAAGTAAAGAAAACACCACAAATGATCATATCCTACTAAGAAGTGTTTCTGATCATAGCACTTCATTTATGAGTGGTAACCTTTCAAGAAAACTCCACAACGCATCATATCTTACAACGAGAAGAGTTTCTTCTCCGAGTACTTCATTTAAGTGTTGTAACCATTCATTAAAGGACAACGAACAAGCATAAATACCACTCTAAGTGTTTCATGTCCGAGTTCTTCATTTATGAATGATTCCGATCAATGTACTTAATTGCTGGGTGGTAAACATGAAATAAAACATCACAAAGCATCTTATCCTACTACGATAAGTGTTTCTTATCTTAATACTTCATTTATGGGTGGCAACCATTAAAGAAAACATCATAAAGCATCTTACCCTACTCCGAGAAGTGTTTATTATATGAGTACTTCATTAATGGGTAGTAAACATTAAAGAAAACACCACAAAGGATCATATCCTACTAAGAAGTGTTTCTGATCATAGCACTTCATTTATGTGTGGTAACCTTTCAAGAAAACTCCACAACGCATCATATCTTACCACGAGAAGTGTTTCTTCTCCGAGTATTTCATTTAAGTGTTGTAACAATTCATTAAAACACAACAAATAAGCATAAATAGCACTCTAAGTGTTTCATATCAGAGTACATAATTTATTAGTGATTCCGATCAATGCACTTAATTGATGGGTGGTAACCATTAAATAAAACATCACAAAGCATCTTATCCTACTACGAGAAGTGTTTCTTATCTGAATACTTCATTTATGGGTGGTAACCATTAAAGAAAACACCACAAAGCATCATATCGTACTAAAAAGTGTTTCTAATCATAATAATTCATTTGTGACTGGTAACATTTCAAAAACACTCTACAAACCATCAAATATTACCACGAGAAGAGTTTCTTCTCCGAGTACTTCATTTAAATGTTGTAACAATTCATTAAAACACAACGAAGAAGCATAAAGGCCACACTAAGTGTTTCATGTCCGAATACTTAAATTAGGAGTGATTTCGATCAATGTACTTAATTGATGGGTGGTAAGCTTTAAATAAAACATCACAAAGCATCTTACCCTACTCCGACAAGTGTTTATTATGTGAGTACTTCATTTATGGGTAGTAAACATTAAAGAAAACACCACAAAGGATCATATTCTACTAAGAAGTGTTTCTGATTATAACACTTCATTTATGTGTGGTAACCTTTCAAGAAAACTCCACAACGCATCATATCTTACCACGAGAAGAGTTTCTTCTCCGAGTACTTCATTTAAGTGTTTTAACCATTCATTAAAGGACAACGAACAAGCATAAATACCACTCTAAGTGTTTCATGTCCGAGTACTACATTTATGAATGATTCCGATCAATGTACTTAATTGTTGGGTGGTAAATATGAAATAAAACATCACAAAGCATCTTATCCTACTACGAAAAGTGTTTCTTTTCTGAATACTTCATTTATGGGTGGTAACCATTAAAGAAAACACCACAAAGCATCATATCGTACTAAAAAGTGTGTCTAATCATAATAATTCATTTGTGAGTGGTAACATTTCAAAAACACTCTACAAACCATCAAATATTACCACGAGAAGAGTTTCTTCTCCGAGTACTTCATTTAAGTGTTGTAACAATTCATTAAAACACAACGAAGAAGCATCAATACCACACTAAGTGTTTGATGTCCGAGTACTTAATTTAGGAGTGATTTCGGTCAATGTAATTAATTGATGGGTGGTAAGCATAAAATAAAACATCACAAAGCATCTTACCCTACTCCGACAAGTGTTTATTATATGAGTACTTCATTTATGGGTAGTAAACATTAAAGAAAACACCACAAAGGATAATATCCTACTAAGAAGTGTTTCTGATCAAAGCACTTCATTTATGTGTGGTAACCTTTCAAGAAAACTCCACAACGCATCATATCTTACAACGGGAAGAGTTTCTTCTCCGAGTACTTCATTTAAGTGTTGTAACCATTCATTAAAGGACAACGAACAAGCATAAATACCACTCTAAGTGTTTCATGTCCGAGTACTTAATTTAGGAGTGATTACGATCAATGTACTTAATTGATGGGTGGTAAGCTTTAAATAAAACATCACAAAGCATCATATCCTACTAAGAAGTGTTTCTAATCATAATAATTTATTTGTGTGTGGTAACATATCAAGAACACTCTACAAAACATCAAATATTACCACGAGAAGGGTTTCTTCTCCGAGTACTTCATTTAAGTGTTGTAACCATTCATTAAAACACAACGAAGAAGCATAAAGGCCAAACTAAGTGTTTCATGTCCGAATACTTAAATTAGGAGTGATTTCGATCAATGTACTTAATTGATGGGTGGTAAGCTTTAAATAAAACATCACAAAGCATCTTACCCTACTCCGACAAGTGTTTATTATATGAGTACTTCATTTATGGGTAGTAAACATTAAAGAAAACACCACAAAGGATAATATCCTACTAAGAAGTGTTTCTGATCAAAGCACTTCATTTATGTGTGGTAACATTTCAAGAAAACTCCACAACGCATCATATCTTACAACGAGAAGAGTTTCTTCTCCGAGTACTTCATTTAAGTGTTGTAACCATTCATTAAAGGACAACGAACAAGCATAAATACCACTCTAAGTGTTTCATGTCCGAGTACTTAATTTAGGAGTGATTTCGATCAATGTACTTAATTGATGGGTGGTAAGCTTTAAATAAAACATCACAAAGCATCATATCCTACTAAGAAGTGTTTCTAATCATAATAATTTATTTGTGTGTGGTAACATTTCAAGAACACTCTACAAAACATCAAATATTACCACGAGAAGAGTTTCTTCTCCGAGTACTTCATTTTAGTGTTGTAACCATTCATTAAAACACAACGAAGAAGCATAAAGGCCAAACTAAGTGTTTCATGTCCGAATACTTAAATTAGGAGTGATTTCGATCAATGTACTTAATTGATGGGTGGTAAGATTTAAATAAAACATCACAAAGCATCTTACCCTACTCCGACAAGTGTTTATTATGTGAGTACTTCATTTATGGGTAGTAAACATTAAAGAAAACACCACAAAGGATCATATTCTACTAAGAAGTGTTTCTGATTATAGCACTTCATTTATGTGTGGTAACCTTTCAAGAAAACTCCACAACGCATCATATCTTACCACGAGAAGAGTTTCTTCTCCGAGTACTTCATTTAATTGTTTTAACCATTCTTTAAAGGACAACGAACAAGAATAAATACCACTCTAAGTGTTTCATGTCCGAGTACTTCATTTATGAATGATTCCGATCAATGTACTTAATTGCTGGGTGGTAAACATGAAATAAAACATCACAAAGCATCTTATCCTACTACGAGAAGTGTTTCTTATCTGAATACTTCATTTATGGGTGGTAACCATTAAAGAAAACACCACAAAGCATCATATCGTACTAAAAAGTGTTTCTAATCATAATAATTCATTTGTGACTGGTAACATTTCAAAAACACTCTACAAACCATCAAATATTACCACGAGAAGAGTTTCTTCTCCGAGTACTTCATTTAAGTGTTGTAACAATTCATTCAAACACAACGAAGAAGCATAAATACCACACTGAGTGTTTGATATCCGAGTACTTAATTTAGGAGTGATTTCGATCAATGTACTTAATTGATGGGTGGTAAGCATTAAATAAAACATCACAAAGCATCTTACCCTACTCCGACAAGTGTTTATTATATGAGTACTTCATTTATGGGTAGCAAACATTAAAGAAAACACCACAAAGGATCATATCCTACTAAGAAGTGTTTCTGATCACAGCACTTCATTTATGTGTGGTAACATTTCAAGAAAACTCCACAACGCATCATATCTTACAACGAGAAGAGTTTCTTCTCCGAGTACTTCATTTAAGTGTTGTAACCATTCATTAAAGGACAACGAACAAGCATAAATACCACTCTAAGTGTTTCATGTTCGAGTACTTAATTTAGGAGTGATTTCGATCAATGTACTTAATTGATGGGTGGTAAGCATTAAATAAAACATCACAAAGCATCTTACCCTACTCCGACAAGTGTTTATTATATGAGTACTTCATTTATGGGTAGTAAACATTAACGAAAACAACACAAAGGATCATATCCTACTAAGAAGTGTTTCTGATCATAGCATTTCATTTATGTGTGGTAACCTTTCAAGAAAACTCCACAACGCATCATATCTTACAACGAGAAGAGTTTTTCTCCGAGTACTTCATTTAAGTGTTGTAACCATTCATTAAAGGACAACGAACAAGCATAAATACCACTCTAAGTTTTTCATGTCCGAGTACTTAATTTAGGAGTGATTTCGATCAATGTACTTAATTGATGGGTGGTAAGCATTAAATAAAACATCACAAAGCATCTTACCCTACTCCGACAAGTGTTTATTATATGAGTACTTCATTTATGGGTAGTAAACATTAAAGAAAACACCACAAAGGATCATATTCTACTAAGAAGTGTTTCTGATTATAGCACTTCATTTATGTGTGGTAACCTTTCAAGAAAACTCCACAACGCATCATATCTTTCCACGAGAAGAGTTTCTTCTCCGAGTATTTCATTTAAGTGTTTTAACCATTCATTAAAGGACAACGAACAAGCATAAATACCACTTTAAGTGTTTCATGTCCGAGTACTTCATTTATGACTGATTGCGATCAATGTACTTAATTGCTGGGTGGTAAACATGAAATAAAACATCACAAAGCATCTTACCCTACTCCGACAAGTGTTTATTATGTGAGTACTTCATTTATGGGTAGTAAACATTAAAGAAAACACCACAATGGATCATATTCTACTAAGAAGTGTTTCTGATTATAGCACTTCATTTATGTGTGGTAACCTTTCAAGAAAACTCCACAACGCATCATATCTTACCACGAGAAGAGTTTCTTCTCCGAGTACTTCATTTAAGTGTTTTAACCATTCATTAAAGGACAACGAACAAGCATAAATACCACTCTAAGTGTTTCATGTCCGAGTACTACATTTATGAATGATTCCGATCAATGTACTTAATTGTTGGGTGGTAAACATGAAATAAAATATCACAAAGCATCTTATCCTACTACGAAAAGTGTTTCTTTTCTGAATACTTTATTTATGGGTGGTAACCATTAAAGAAAACACCACAAAGCATCATATCGTACTAAAAAGTGTTTCTAATCATAATAATTCATTTGTGAGTGGTAACATTTCAAAAACACTCTACAAAGCATCAAATATTACCACGAGAAGAGTTTCTTCTCCGAGTACTTCATTTAAGTGTTGTAACAATTCATTAAAACACAACGAAGAAGCATCAATACCACACTAAGTGTTTGATGTCCGAGTACTTAATTTAGGAGTGATTTCGGTCAATGTAATTAATTGATGGGTGGTAAGCATAAAATAAAACATCACAAAGCATCTTACCCTACTCCGACAAGTGTTTATTATATGAGTACTTCATTTATGGGTAGTAAACATTAACGAAAACAACACAAAGGATCATATCCTACTAAGAAGTGTTTCTGATCATAGCATTTCATTTATGTGTGGTAACCTTTCAAGAAAACTCCACAACGCATCATATCTTACAACGAGAAGAGTTTTTCTCCGAGTACTTCATTTAAGTGTTGTAACCATTCATTAAAGGACAACGAACAAACATAAATACCACTCTAAGTTTTTCATGTCCGAGTACTTAATTTAGGAGTGATTTCGATCAATGTACTTAATTGATGGGTGGTAAGCATTAAATAAAACATCACAAAGCATCTTACCCTACTCCGACAAGTGTTTATTATATGAGTACTTCATTTATGGGTAGTAAACATTAAAGAAAACACCACAAAGGATCATATTCTACTAAGAAGTGTTTCTGATTATAGCACTTCATTTATGTGTGGTAACCTTTCAAGAAAACTCCACAACGCATCATATCTTTCCACGAGAAGAGTTTCTTCTCCGAGTATTTCATTTAAGTGTTTTAACCATTCATTAAAGGACAACGAACAAGCATAAATACCACTTTAAGTGTTTCATGTCCGAGTACTTCATTTATGAATGATTGCGATCAATGTACTTAATTGCTGGGTGGTAAACATGAAATAAAACATCACAAAGCATCTTATCCTACTACGAGAAGTGTTTCTTATATGAGTACTTCATTTATGGGTAGTAAACATTAAAGAAAACACCACAAAGGATCATATCCTACTAAGAAGTGTTTCTGATCATAGCACTTCATTTATGTGTGGTAACCTTTCAAGAAAACTCCACAACGCATCATATCTTACAATGAGAAGAGTTTCTTCTCCGAGTACTTCATTTAAGTGTTGTAACCATTCATTAAAGGACAACGAACAAGCATAAATACCACTCTAAGTGTTTCATGTCCGAGTACTTAATTTAGGAGTGATTTCGATCAATGTACTTAATTGATGGGTGGTAAGCTTTAAATAAAACATCACAAAGCATCATATCCTACTAAGAAGTGTTTCTAATCATAATAATTTATTTGTGTGTGGTAACATTTCAAGAACACTCTACAAAACATCAAATATTACCACGAGAAGAGTTTCTTCTCCGAGTACTTCATTTAAGTGTTGTAACCATTCATTAAAACACAACGAAGAAGCATAAAGGCCAAACTAAGTGTTTCATGTCCGAATACTTAAATTAGGAGTGATTTCGATCAATGTACTTAATTGATGGGTGGTAAGCTTTAAATAAAACATCACAAAGCATCTTACCCTACTCCGACAAGTGTTTATTATGTGAGTACTTCATTTATGGGTAGTAAACATTAAAGAAAACACCACAAAGGATCATATTCTACTAAGAAGTGTTTCTGATTATAGCACTTCATTTATGTGTGGTAACCTTTCAAGAAAACTCCACAACGCATCATATCTTACCACGAGAAGAGTTTCTTCTCCGAGTACTTCATTTAATTGTTTTAACCATTCTTTAAAGGACAACGAACAAGAATAAATACCACTCTAAGTGTTTCATGTCCGAGTACTTCATTTATGAATGATTCCGATCAATGTACTTAATTGCTGGGTGGTAAACATGAAATAAAACATCACAAAGCATCTTATCCTACTACGAGAAGTGTTTCTTATCTGAATACTTCATTTATGGGTGGTAACCATTAAAGAAAACACCACAAAGCATCATATCGTACTAAAAAGTGTTTCTAATCATAATAATTCATTTGTGAGTGGTAACATTTCAAGAACACTCTACAAACCATCAAATATTACCACGAGAAGAGTTTCTTCTCCGAGTACTTCATTTAAGTGTTGTAACCATTCATTAAAGGACAACAAACAAGCATAAATACCACTCTAAGTGTTTCATGTCCGAGTTCTTCATTTATGAATGATTCCGATCAATGTACTTAATTGCTGGGTGGTAAACATGAAATAAAACATCACAAAGCATCTTATCCTACTACGAGAAGTGTTTCTTATCTGAATACTTCATTTATGGGTGGTAACCATTAAAGAAAAGACCACAAAGCATCATACCGTTCTAAAAAGTGTTTCTAATCGTAATAATTCATTTGTAAGTGGTAACATTTCAAGAACAATCTACAAAGCATCAAATATTACCACGAGAAGAGTTTCTTCTCCGAGTACTTCATTTAAGTGTTGTAACCATTCATTAAAACACAACGAAGAAGCATAAAGGCCACACTAAGTGTTTCATGTCCGAATACTTAAATTAGGAGTGATTTGGATCAATGTACTTAATTGATGGGTGGTAAGCATTAAATAAAACATCACAAAGCATCTTACCCTACTCCGACAAGTGTTTATTATATGAGTACTTCATTTATGGGTAGTAAACATTAAAGAAAACACCACAAAGGATCATATCCTACTAAGAAGTGTTTCTGATCATAGCACTTCATTTATGTGTGGTAACCTTTCAAGAAAACTCCACAACGCATCATATCTTACAATGAGAAGAGTTTCTTCTCCGAGTACTTCATTTAAGTGTTGTAACCATTCATTAAAGGACAACGAACAAGCATAAATACCACTCTAAGTGTTTCATGTCCGAGTACTTAATTTAGGAGTGATTTCGATCAATGTACTTAATTGATGGGTGGTAAGCTTTAAATAAAACATCACAAAGCATCATATCCTACTAAGAAGTGTTTCTAATCATAATAATTTATTTGTGTGTGGTAACATTTCAAGAACACTCTACAAAACATCAAATATTACCACGAGAAGAGTTTCTTCTCCGAGTACTTCATTTAAGTGTTGTAACCATTCATTAAAACACAACGAAGAAGCATAAAGGCCAAACTAAGTGTTTCATGTCCGAATACTTAAATTAGGAGTGATTTCGATCAATGTACTTAATTGATGGGTGGTAAGCTTTAAATAAAACATCACAAAGCATCTTACCCTACTCCGACAAGTGTTTATTATGTGAGTACTTCATTTATGGGTAGTAAACATTAAAGAAAACACCACAAAGGATCATATTCTACTAAGAAGTGTTTCTGATTATAGCACTTCATTTATGTGTGGTAACCTTTCAAGAAAACTCCACAACGCATCATATCTTACCACGAGAAGAGTTTCTTCTCCGAGTACTTCATTTAATTGTTTTAACCATTCTTTAAAGGACAACGAACAAGAATAAATACCACTCTAAGTGTTTCATGTCCGAGTACTTCATTTATGAATGATTCCGATCAATGTACTTAATTGCTGGGTGGTAAACATGAAATAAAACATCACAAAGCATCTTATCCTACTACGAGAAGTGTTTCTTATCTGAATACTTCATTTATGGGTGGTAACCATTAAAGAAAACACCACAAAGCATCATATCGTACTAAAAAGTGTTTCTAATCATAATAATTCATTTGTGACTGGTAACATTTCAAAAACACTCTACAAACCATCAAATATTACCACGAGAAGAGTTTCTTCTCCGAGTACTTCATTTAAGTGTTGTAACAATTCATTCAAACACAACGAAGAAGCATAAATACCACACTGAGTGTTTGATATCCGAGTACTTAATTTAGGAGTGATTTCGATCAATGTACTTAATTGATGGGTGTTAAGCATTAAATAAAACATCACAAAGCATCTTACCCAACTCCGACAAGTGTTTATTATATGAGTACTTCATTTATGGGTAGCAAACATTAAAGAAAACACCACAAAGGATCATATCCTACTAAGAAGTGTTTCTGATCACAGCACTTCATTTATGTGTGGTAACATTTCAAGAAAACTCCACAACGCATCATATCTTACAACGAGAAGAGTTTCTTCTCCGAGTACTTCATTTAAGTGTTGTAACCATTCATTAAAGGACAACGAACAAGCATAAATACCACTCTAAGTGTTTCATGTTCGAGTACTTAATTTAGGAGTGATTTCGATCAATGTACTTAATTGATGGGTGGTAAGCATTAAATAAAACATCACAAAGCATCTTACCCTACTCCGACAAGTGTTTATTATATGAGTACTTCATTTATGGGTAGTAAACATTAACGAAAACAACACAAAGGATCATATCCTACTAAGAAGTGTTTCTGATCATAGCATTTCATTTATGTGTGGTAACCTTTCAAGAAAACTCCACAACGCATCATATCTTACAACGAGAAGAGTTTTTCTCCGAGTACTTCATTTAAGTGTTGTAACCATTCATTAAAGGACAACGAACAAGCATAAATACCACTCTAAGTTTTTCATGTCCGAGTACTTAATTTAGGAGTGATTTCGATCAATGTACTTAATTGATGGGTGGTAAGCATTAAATAAAACATCACAAAGCATCTTACCCTACTCCGACAAGTGTTTATTATATGAGTACTTCATTTATGGGTAGTAAACATTAAAGAAAACACCACAAAGGATCATATTCTACTAAGAAGTGTTTCTGATTATAGCACTTCATTTATGTGTGGTAACCTTTCAAGAAAACTCCACAACGCATCATATCTTTCCACGAGAAGAGTTTCTTCTCCGAGTATTTCATTTAAGTGTTTTAACCATTCATTAAAGGACAACGAACAAGCATAAATACCACTTTAAGTGTTTCATGTCCGAGTACTTCATTTATGAATGATTGCGATCAATGTACTTAATTGCTGGGTGGTAAACATGAAATAAAACATCACAAAGCATCTTATCCTACTACGAGAAGTGTTTCTTATCTGAATACTTCATTTATGGGTGGTAACCATTAAAGAAAACACCACAAAGCATCATACCGTACTAAAAAGTGTTTCTAATCGTAATAATTCATTTGTGAGTGGTAACATTTCAAGAACACTCTACAAACCATCAAATATTACCACGAGAAGAGTTTCTTCTCCGAGTACTTCATTTAAGTGTTGTAACCATTCATTAAAGGACAACGAACAAGCATAAATACCACTCTAAGTGTTTCATGTCCGAGTTCTTCATTTATGAATGATTCCGATCAATGTACTTAATTGCTGGGTGGTAAACATGAAATAAAACATCACAAAGCATCTTATCCTACTACGAGAAGTGTTTCTTATCTGAATACTTCATTTATGGGTGGTAACCATTAAAGAAAAGACCACAAAGCATCATACCGTTCTAAAAAGTGTTTCTAATCGTAATAATTCATTTGTAAGTGGTAACATTTCAAGAACAATCTACAAAGCATCAAATATTACCACGAGAAGAGTTTCTTCTCCGAGTACTTCATTTAAGTGTTGTAACCATTCATTAAAACACAACGAAGAATCATAAAGGCCACACTAAGTGTTTCATGTCCGAATACTTAAATTAGGAGTGATTTCGATCAATGTACTTAATTGATGGGTGGTAAGCATTAAATAAAACATCACAAAGCATCTTACCCTACTCCGACAAGTGTTTATTATATGAGTACTTCATTTATGGGTAGTAAACATTAAAGAAAACACCACAAAGGATCATATCCTACTAAGAAGTGTTTCTGATCATAGCACTTCATTTATGTGTGGTAACCTTTCAAGAAAACTCCACAACGCATCATATCTTACAATGAGAAGAGTTTCTTCTCCGAGTACTTCATTTAAGTGTTGTAACCATTCATTAAAGGACAACGAACAAGCATAAATACCACTCTAAGTGTTTCATGTCCGAGTACTTAATTTAGGAGTGATTTCGATCAATGTACTTAATTGATGGGTGGTAAGCTTTAAATAAAACATCACAAAGCATCATATCCTACTAAGAAGTGTTTCTAATCATAATAATTTATTTGTGTGTGGTAACATTTCAAGAACACTCTACAAAACATCAAATATTACCACGAGAAGAGTTTCTTCTCCGAGTACTTCATTTAAGTGTTGTAACCATTCATTAAAACACAACGAAGAAGCATAAAGGCCAAACTAAGTGTTTCATGTCCGAATACTTAAATTAGGAGTGATTTCGATCAATGTACTTAATTGATGGGTGGTAAGCTTTAAATAAAACATCACAAAGCATCTTACCCTACTCCGACAAGTGTTTATAATGTGAGTACTTCATTTATGGGTAGTAAACATTAAAGAAAACACCACAAAGGATCATATTCTACTAAGAAGTGTTTCTGATTATAGCACTTCATTTATGTGTGGTAACCTTTCAAGAAAACTCCACAACGCATCATATCTTACCACGAGAAGAGTTTCTTCTCCGAGTACTTCATTTAATTGTTTTAACCATTCTTTAAAGGACAACGAACAAGAATAAATACCACTCTAAGTGTTTCATGTCCGAGTACTTCATTTATGAATGATTCCGATCAATGTACTTAATTGCTGGGTGGTAAACATGAAATAAAACATCACAAAGCATCTTATCCTACTACGAGAAGTGTTTCTTATCTGAATACTTCATTTATGGGTGGTAACCATTAAAGAAAACACCACAAAGCATCATATCGTACTAAAAAGTGTTTCTAATCATAATAATTCATTTGTGACTGGTAACATTTCAAAAACACTCTACAAACCATCAAATATTACCACGAGAAGAGTTTCTTCTCCGAGTACTTCATTTAAGTGTTGTAACAATTCATTCAAACACAACGAAGAAGCATAAATACCACACTGAGTGTTTGATATCCGAGTACTTAATTTAGGAGTGATTTCGATCAATGTACTTAATTGATGGGTGTTAAGCATTAAATAAAACATCACAAAGCATCTTACCCAACTCCGACAAGTGTTTATTATATGAGTACTTCATTTATGGGTAGCAAACATTAAAGAAAACACCACAAAGGATCATATCCTACTAAGAAGTGTTTCTGATCACAGCACTTCATTTATGTGTGGTAACATTTCAAGAAAACTCCACAACGCATCATATCTTACAACGAGAAGAGTTTCTTCTCCGAGTACTTCATTTAAGTGTTGTAACCATTCATTAAAGGACAACGAACAAGCATAAATACCACTCTAAGTGTTTCATGTTCGAGTACTTAATTTAGGAGTGATTTCGATCAATGTACTTAATTGATGGGTGGTAAGCATTAAATAAAACATCACAAAGCATCTTACCCTACTCCGACAAGTGTTTATTATATGAGTACTTCATTTATGGGTAGTAAACATTAACGAAAACAACACAAAGGATCATATCCTACTAAGAAGTGTTTCTGATCATAGCATTTCATTTATGTGTGGTAACCTTTCAAGAAAACTCCACAACGCATCATATCTTACAACGAGAAGAGTTTTTCTCCGAGTACTTCATTTAAGTGTTGTAACCATTCATTAAAGGACAACGAACAAGCATAAATACCACTCTAAGTTTTTCATGTCCGAGTACTTAATTTAGGAGTGATTTCGATCAATGTACTTAATTGATGGGTGGTAAGCATTAAATAAAACATCACAAAGCATCTTACCCTACTCCGACAAGTGTTTATTATATGAGTACTTCATTTATGGGTAGTAAACATTAAAGAAAACACCACAAAGGATCATATTCTACTAAGAAGTGTTTCTGATTATAGCACTTCATTTATGTGTGGTAACCTTTCAAGAAAACTCCACAACGCATCATATCTTTCCACGAGAAGAGTTTCTTCTCCGAGTATTTCATTTAAGTGTTTTAACCATTCATTAAAGGACAACGAACAAGCATAAATACCACTTTAAGTGTTTCATGTCCGAGTACTTCATTTATGAATGATTGCGATCAATGTACTTAATTGCTGGGTGGTAAACATGAAATAAAACATCACAAAGCATCTTATCCTACTACGAGAAGTGTTTCTTATCTGAATACTTCATTTATGGGTGGTAACCATTAAAGAAAACACCACAAAGCATCATACCGTACTAAAAAGTGTTTCTAATCGTAATAATTCATTTGTGAGTGGTAACATTTCAAGAACACTCTACAAACCATCAAATATTACCACGAGAAGAGTTTCTTCTCCGAGTACTTCATTTAAGTGTTGTAACCATTCATTAAAGGACAACGAACAAGCATAAATACCACTCTAAGTGTTTCATGTCCGAGTTCTTCATTTATGAATGATTCCGATCAATGTACTTAATTGCTGGGTGGTAAACATGAAATAAAACATCACAAAGCATCTTATCCTACTACGAGAAGTGTTTCTTATCTGAATACTTCATTTATGGGTGGTAACCATTAAAGAAAAGACCACAAAGCATCATACCGTTCTAAAAAGTGTTTCTAATCGTAATAATTCATTTGTAAGTGGTAACATTTCAAGAACAATCTACAAAGCATCAAATATTACCACGAGAAGAGTTTCTTCTCCGAGTACTTCATTTAAGTGTTGTAACCATTCATTAAAACACAACGAAGAATCATAAAGGCCACACTAAGTGTTTCATGTCCGAATACTTAAATTAGGAGTGATTTCGATCAATGTACTTAATTGATGGGTGGTAAGCATTAAATAAAACATCACAAAGCATCTTACCCTACTCCGACAAGTGTTTATTATATGAGTACTTCATTTATGGGTAGTAAACATTAAAGAAAACACCACAAAGGATCATATCCTACTAAGAAGTGTTTCTGATCATAGCACTTCATTTATGTGTGGTAACCTTTCAAGAAAACTCCACAACGCATCATATCTTACAATGAGAAGAGTTTCTTCTCCGAGTACTTCATTTAAGTGTTGTAACCATTCATTAAAGGACAACGAACAAGCATAAATACCACTCTAAGTGTTTCATGTCCGAGTACTTAATTTAGGAGTGATTTCGATCAATGTACTTAATTGATGGGTGGTAAGCTTTAAATAAAACATCACAAAGCATCATATCCTACTAAGAAGTGTTTCTAATCATAATAATTTATTTGTGTGTGGTAACATTTCAAGAACACTCTACAAAACATCAAATATTACCACGAGAAGAGTTTCTTCTCCGAGTACTTCATTTAAGTGTTGTAACCATTCATTAAAACACAACGAAGAAGCATAAAGGCCAAACTAAGTGTTTCATGTCCGAATACTTAAATTAGGAGTGATTTCGATCAATGTACTTAATTGATGGGTGGTAAGCTTTAAATAAAACATCACAAAGCATCTTACCCTACTCCGACAAGTGTTTATAATGTGAGTACTTCATTTATGGGTAGTAAACATTAAAGAAAACACCACAAAGGATCATATTCTACTAAGAAGTGTTTCTGATTATAGCACTTCATTTATGTGTGGTAACCTTTCAAGAAAACTCCACAACGCATCATATCTTACCACGAGAAGAGTTTCTTCTCCGAGTACTTCATTTAATTGTTTTAACCATTCTTTAAAGGACAACGAACAAGAATAAATACCACTCTAAGTGTTTCATGTCCGAGTACTTCATTTATGAATGATTCCGATCAATGTACTTAATTGCTGGGTGGTAAACATGAAATAAAACATCACAAAGCATCTTATCCTACTACGAGAAGTGTTTCTTATCTGAATACTTCATTTATGGGTGGTAACCATTAAAGAAAACACCACAAAGCATCATATCGTACTAAAAAGTGTTTCTAATCATAATAATTCATTTGTGACTGGTAACATTTCAAAAACACTCTACAAACCATCAAATATTACCACGAGAAGAGTTTCTTCTCCGAGTACTTCATTTAAGTGTTGTAACAATTCATTCAAACACAACGAAGAAGCATAAATACCACACTGAGTGTTTGATATCCGAGTACTTAATTTAGGAGTGATTTCGATCAATGTACTTAATTGATGGGTGGTAAGCATTAAATAAAACATCACAAAGCATCTTACCCTACTCCGACAAGTGTTTATTATATGAGTACTTCATTTATGGGTAGCAAACATTAAAGAAAACACCACAAAGGATCATATCCTACTAAGAAGTGTTTCTGATCACAGCACTTCATTTATGTGTGGTAACATTTCAAGAAAACTCCACAACGCATCATATCTTACAACGAGAAGAGTTTCTTCTCCGAGTACTTCATTTAAGTGTTGTAACCATTCATTAAAACACAACGAAGAAGCATAAAGGCCAAACTAAGTGTTTCATGTCCGAATACTTAAATTAGGAGTGATTTCGATCAATGTACTTAATTGATGGGTGGTAAGCTTTAAATAAAACATCACAAAGCATCTTACCCTACTCCGACAAGTTTTTATTATGTGAGTACTTCATTTATGGGTAGTAAACATTAAAGAAAACACCACAAAGGATCATATTCTACTAAGAAGTGTTTCTGATTATAGCACTTCATTTATGTGTGGTAACCTTTCAAGAAAACTCCACAACGCATCATATCTTACCACGAGAAGAGTTTCTTCTCCGAGTACTTCATTTAATTGTTTTAACCATTCTTTAAAGGACAACGAACAAGCATAAATACCACTCTAAGTGTTTCATGTCCGAGTACTTAATTTAGGAGTGATTTCGATCAATGTACTTAATTGATGGGTGGTAAGCTTTAAATAAAACATCACAAAGCATCATATCCTACTAAGAAGTGTTTCTAATCATAATAATTTATTTGTGAGTGGTAACATTTCAAGAACACTCTACAAAACATCAAATATTACCACGAGAAGAGTTTCTTCTCCGAGTACTTCATTTAAGTGTTTTAACCATTCATTAAAGGACAACGAACAAGCATAAATACCACTCTAAGTGTTTCATGTCCGAGTACTACATTTATGAATGATTCCGATCAATGTACTTAATTGTTGGGTGGTAAACATGAAATAAAACATCACAAAGCATCTTATCCTACTACGAAAAGTGTTTCTTTTCTGAATACTTCATTTATGGGTGGTAACCATTAAAGAAAACACCACAAAGCATCATATCGTACTAAAAAGTGTTTCTAATCATAATAATTCATTTGTGACTGGTAACATTTCAAAAACACTCTACAAACCATCAAATATTACCACGAGAAGAGTTTCTTCTCCGAGTACTTCATTTAAGTGTTGTAACAATTCATTCAAACACAACGAAGAAGCATAAATACCACACTGATGTTTGATATCCGAGTACTTAATTTAGGAGTGATTTCGATCAATGTACTTAATTGATGGGTGGTAAGCTTTAAATAAAACATCACAAAGCATCTTACCCTACTCCGACAAGTGTTTATTATGTGAGTACTTCATTTATGGGTAGTAAACATTAAAGAAAACACCACAAAGGATCATATTCTACTAAGAAGTGTTTCTGATTATAGCACTTCATTTATGTGTGGTAACCTTTCAAGAAAACTCCACAACGCATCATATCTTACCACGAGAAGAGTTTCTTCTCCGAGTACTTCATTTAAGTGTTTTAACCATTCATTAAAGGACAACGAACAAGCATAAATACCACTCTAAGTGTTTCATGTCCGAGTACTACATTTATGAATGATTCCGATCAATGTACTTAATTGCTGGGTGGTAAACATGAAATAAAACATCACAAAGCATCTTATCCTACTACGAGAAGTGTTTCTTATCTGAATACTTCATTTATGGGTGGTAACCATTAAAGAAAACACCACAAAGCATCATATCGTACTAAAAAGTGTTTCTAATCATAATAATTCATTTGTGACTGGTAACATTTCAAAAACACTCTACAAACCATCAAATATTACCACGAGAAGAGTTTCTTCTCCGAGTACTTCATTTAAGTGTTGTAACAATTCATTCAAACACAACGAAGAAGCATAAATACCACACTGAGTGTTTGATATCCGAGTACTTAATTTAGGAGTGATTTCGATCAATGTACTTAATTGATGGGTGGTAAGCATTAAATAAAACATCACAAAGCATCTTACCCTACTCCGACAAGTGTTTATTATATGAGTACTTCATTTATGGGTAGCAAACATTAAAGAAAACACCACAAAGGATCATATCCTACTAAGAAGTGTTTCTGATCACAGCACTTCATTTATGTGTGGTAACATTTCAAGAAAACTCCACAACGCATCATATCTTACAACGAGAAGAGTTTCTTCTCCGAGTACTTCATTTAAGTGTTGTAACCATTCATTAAAACACAACGAAGAAGCATAAAGGCCAAACTAAGTGTTTCATGTCCGAATACTTAAATTAGGAGTGATTTCGATCAATGTACTTAATTGATGGGTGGTAAGCTTTAAATAAAACATCACAAAGCATCTTACCCTACTCCGACAAGTTTTTATTATGTGAGTACTTCATTTATGGGTAGTAAACATTAAAGAAAACACCACAAAGGATCATATTCTACTAAGAAGTGTTTCTGATTATAGCACTTCATTTATGTGTGGTAACCTTTCAAGAAAACTCCACAACGCATCATATCTTACCACGAGAAGAGTTTCTTCTCCGAGTACTTCATTTAATTGTTTTAACCATTCTTTAAAGGACAACGAACAAGCATAAATACCACTCTAAGTGTTTCATGTCCGAGTACTTAATTTAGGAGTGATTTCGATCAATGTACTTAATTGATGGGTGGTAAGCTTTAAATAAAACATCACAAAGCATCATATCCTACTAAGAAGTGTTTCTAATCATAATAATTTATTTGTGAGTGGTAACATTTCAAGAACACTCTACAAAACATCAAATATTACCACGAGAAGAGTTTCTTCTCCGAGTACTTCATTTAAGTGTTTTAACCATTCATTAAAGGACAACGAACAAGCATAAATACCACTCTAAGTGTTTCATGTCCGAGTACTACATTTATGAATGATTCCGATCAATGTACTTAATTGTTGGGTGGTAAACATGAAATAAAACATCACAAAGCATCTTATCCTACTACGAAAAGTGTTTCTTTTCTGAATACTTCATTTATGGGTGGTAACCATTAAAGAAAACACCACAAAGCATCATATCGTACTAAAAAGTGTTTCTAATCATAATAATTCATTTGTGACTGGTAACATTTCAAAAACACTCTACAAACCATCAAATATTACCACGAGAAGAGTTTCTTCTCCGAGTACTTCATTTAAGTGTTGTAACAATTCATTCAAACACAACGAAGAAGCATAAATACCACACTGATGTTTGATATCCGAGTACTTAATTTAGGAGTGATTTCGATCAATGTACTTAATTGATGGGTGGTAAGCTTTAAATAAAACATCACAAAGCATCTTACCCTACTCCGACAAGTGTTTATTATGTGAGTACTTCATTTATGGGTAGTAAACATTAAAGAAAACACCACAAAGGATCATATTCTACTAAGAAGTGTTTCTGATTATAGCACTTCATTTATGTGTGGTAACCTTTCAAGAAAACTCCACAACGCATCATATCTTACCACGAGAAGAGTTTCTTCTCCGAGTACTTCATTTAAGTGTTTTAACCATTCATTAAAGGACAACGAACAAGCATAAATACCACTCTAAGTGTTTCATGTCCGAGTACTACATTTATGAATGATTCCGATCAATGTACTTAATTGTTGGGTGGTAAACATGAAATAAAACATCACAAAGCATCTTATCCTACTACGAAAAGTGTTTCTTTTCTGAATACTTCATTTATGGGTGGTAACCATTAAAGAAAACACCACAAAGCATCATATCGTACTAAAAAGTGTTTCTAATCATAATAATTCATTTGTGACTGGTAACATTTCAAAAACACTCTACAAACCATCAAATATTACCACGAGAA